>CM048746.1:578853682-578863682 GCA_026315105.1 Locusta migratoria | reverse complement strand
CATATATATAGAAGGCAACATTCCTGGTGGGATAAATATGTATAAAAAATAGAAATCTAATAACTTACCAACTTCTTTGCTTTCTACAAATGTCTTGGTGTGTGTGTGTGTGTGTGTGTGTGTGTGTGTGTGTGTGTGTGTGTGTGTGTGTGTGTGTGTGTGTGTGTGTTTGTGCTTGTTTACCTTTCCTTTTTTCCCCTAAGGTAAGTCCCTCCACTCCTGGGATTGGAATGACTCCTCACCCACTCCCTTAAAACTCGCATCCTTCCCTTTTTCCCCTCCTTCCTTCCTCTTTTCCTGATGAAGCGGCCAATGGTTGCGGAAGCTTGAATGTTTTTTTTAATTTTTGTTTTTGTGTCTGTCAACGAGCCTGTGCTTTGGGTAAGTTATTCTATTTCAATATTTTTATATAGCTATCTATTTTCATCTGCCTCCATTCCTTCCTCACTTCAATTAAATTATGCTACTCCACTTAGAAATTTGAAAGTGTGAAGTCGATGATGTACAGTTGTATTATATGCATTTTTAAAATAATCTTTTGTATGTTGTTGCTACTTACTTTATTTGATAATATGGTAAATGTTGGACTAACTAAAAAGGGAAGAATATTAATCCTCTGATCCAGCATTGATGTCTGGTTGAACATCAGTCAAGTTATTTTTTGTTGCTTATTTGATCATGTAAAAACAGTTGTTATGAAGAAGGTAAAATTTCAAATTAATATCATTTATTTTGTACATTTTTAGAAAGTCTATCACCATGTGTTTTTTCTTAGATCTTTTGTGATTAAAATCAGCATACATCCTAGTTACCTCTCTGGCGACTTCGTCACATATCCCCACAATTCTCATCAGAAAGATACTGTATATTACAGTAAGAACAATTAAACAGGGTGCTTGTACAAGTTAACACTAGCAGCACTTACCCATTACCAAAATCATGTCTGTTACTTCTGAAAGTGTGTACGTGTTGTTCAATGCGGCGTGGCCGAAAGAAAACTGAGATGCGTCCACTGCCAGCTACACTGTCGTACAGCACTTATCGTATCGGTAAATGTGTTTGCACCGCCTTCCTTGTCAGAGTTGCCCCATCTCGCGACGCCTCGTCTCGCAACGCCTGCTGGTGCCTTATGGAAGCGCTACACAGTCGCTTCCGCAGTACTGGTTAATGTTGTTTTAGCGTCTCTGTTAATACATTTCGATAAACCGAATATCACACTGGACTAATATGGGACTGCTCTATCAATTGAGCATGAAAAATTTTGCTTTAAAAATCTTTTTGTTCGCGACAGGAAACAAACTGATGCTTTACATCTACACCTTGCACCGCAGGATGGCATGAGGAGCAGAATTTGTTTTACCTTGTCCAGCTACACATTGCAAATATCTGCTCACACACCAGAGCAAATGCGCCTGACAACTCTTAGGTGAGACACTGTATATATAAAGTGCTCATCTACACAAAAGAGACTCTACATGGAGTAAAACAGAAATAATATTCATGGTCACAATACAAGGAAAAATAAGTCAATACATGTGTCACACCACAGACTATCAAAGTCAATTAACATATATGAGCTAGTGGGCCATGAACTATTTAATAAGGTGCTACAGATGGTACAAGACTTACCAGAGGATACATTTAGGAAAACTTGAAATAAATGGCTTGTTGCAAATCCCTTCTACGAATTAAGAGTTTTTTGACTGTGAAGTGAATTTTAAGCATACAACTCATGTACAATACTGTTCTATTTACCAATGTAAAGTCTTGCTGTATTTTGTGTATTGCTGTAATGGCCTAATGACAATAAAATTATATCATCTTGTTCACCCCCTATAGAACTGTGGAGAACTCTAAGATTATACAAGGTAATATGGTGTACCCTCAACACACTCTGTACTGTTAAGTCAGATGATAAGTGCAACCTAACAAGGTTTATTCCCATTGGACCATTCACACATTGATACATCCCTCTTGTCGCAACAAGAATGACGACTTCCATGAGCTGACATAATGGAACTTCTGGGTTTATTATTGTTCAGTTCACCCATTATCAGTACTCAGCTTTTCAGTTCTGTGTCAAAGGGACTCATTGATGAGTCTTTTCATTGTCACTTTGACTGTGCAGATACTTCTCTTACTGCAGAGAAGCTTCTTTGGTGACTCAAGCCATGCAATGTGAAGTTTTGATTGTACATGGCAATTGTTGCGAGCAGTAGTCACATGAGCCATTACCATTGTGCAAGGCATTTAGTATGGCTCCTGGAACTCCTTAATTCTGTTTCAGAGACAGATGTAGAGTCAACATATCCAAGATATTCATAAAATGACAAGACATTGAATTAAAATTTGTACATGGCTGGGATCTGAACCCGGGACCTATTTACTAGGCAGTTTCTTTACCCACTCAACCACTGTGGCCTTGTGGATAATGCGAATGCTTGGAATAATCTAAGCATGTCTCCTTCCACAACACAAACTTCAATTCTGTCTCATTGTTCTATATGATTCGCATCAATATTGCTGAAGCCCTCTAGTAGAAAAATAGCACCCCAGCATTTGACACTCACTGGGTGTCAACCTCCAGAAATGGCAATATCAAGGAAAAATAAAGTGCAGTTTTGATAGGCCACACTTCTACCACTGTAGAATTCTGATACATTCCGGTAACTCATTCTCCTACTACTTCTCCTAATGACTTTGTGCAGTTGTGTTATGTACATGTTATATGCAATGTACAGCTTATCACTATATGCCATTTAGACATTTGTAGCATGCTACTTTGTTTTAATGGATGTCAGTATATCCTATAATATACTCAGTAGCAGGTTGTGATTTCTAATCTATTGCCCTCCACAGTGAAATTTCCTCTGTCCCCTTGTTTATTTCCTGCACTAGTAAATATATATTACAATATTTAGTTTCTTCAGTGTAGCGTACTCTATAGTCCAAAAAATGGGTAACTTATTAGGGAATATTTAAAATTATTTACATATCCTAAATTTTGTAAGGGTCTCTTGTGGAAAATTTTGTGCCCAATTTTATTTCTTCTTTGTTTCATGCTGTAGATGTTTTCTTAAATTTATAATTTTTGTTGTATTTAACCTGATGAATAACGACAGGATTTTAACTGTCCAGATGTCGGGCAAGGATCCGTTTGGTTGCGACCCATTTGCACTGCAGCCATCTCCGAGTGGACCCCCACCTCGACCTGAAAGCCCGAGCCCTGCTCTTCCTCCGAAGAAGAGTAAACAACCTCCTCCGAGGCCAGCACCGCCGAGGCCATTGCAGCAGCCGGGTGGCCGTGCAGCACCAGTTCCCCCCACACCTAGCCCTGACCCTGGCCGTGATCCTTTCTCTTCCCCTGATCCATTTGCAGTACCAAACTCATCTTCTGGATCATTTGCAAATTTTGCAGACTTTGATGCTAAGGTGAGTCTTTATAGTGATAACTCTCATATGATAATGACAGTTCTGAATCTTGTTCATAAATAAGGTGGCAGAAGTTTCTAAAAAGTCCGTTTTTCTATTTTTATTACCCAAGTAGGCCTATATCATTTGATTTTATTTTTCTGAGCTGGCCAAGAGGCAGCATAGGCTGTCTCAGCTTGCTTAATTAAAAAAGAGAGGAGGATAAAGGATATTATTAAATAGGCAAACACGCTAAAATATACTAATTGCCAGAAGCTGAGTGTGGTGCACATTTCAAAAGAAAGAATGAATCTCTTAACAATCCTGAAGAAAGTAGCAAGTGAGCAATATGCATTCTCAGGAAGGACTGCAAGTTTTTATATTAGTGAGGCACAGAATTGCTGCACTGACTTCCACCAAAATGTGTTTGGGCTTGATACTTTCACAAGTTGTGTGCCTGAGATAGTAGGCCACTGAAAGTTGAAAGTAGAAAGATTTTTCCATGTCACATTACAGGCTTATTGCTTGAAAGTTTCGGAAAATTTGCTGTAAATTTCCTACATGTTCCTTCCTTATAGTGTCTGTTACTGTAATGCCATCTAAGAAATTAATACAGCCAGGTACATCCCTTAAGAGCTGTTCTAAAATAAAAACCTCTGGACAATTGCAGGTGTTCTTGCTATTTGAATAACTAATAATTTGAATTGGTAGAGACTGTGGTCTGTTGACTGCCATATGTCTTCAGAACCCTTCATCCAAAGGTAATAGTAAGCAAGTTTTTGCCATATAAGAGAGGTATTGTACAGCCTTGAATTCAGAAAACAGTTCATTCAGCTTTATAACAGAATATGTAACTGTAACTTAAAAATCCCCATAGAAGCACAATTTCCCCTGCTGCTTTCTCTCAAACAACAACAAAATGAATGAAAAAAACTTCTGCTTCCTTACATGTTTCTAACTGGAAGCTTCAATAACCATCACAGCATGAAATGCATGTTTTCATATTTTACATGTTTTTCCTCATTTCTTATATATCCTCATATTGTCACACTAATTGTGGTAATGCAGATTACAGTAATCCTAGTATTTTTGGTTATAAAACAACATAACCTAGAATTTTTAATAGAACTATTTGTCACCTTTTCTCATTTTTAGTTGTTTTATGTGCACAAATGTATTGCTATTTACAATTTTTGTTGTTTTTTTGTTCTCTGCTTGCAGCCAATTTTTTGATGCTTTGTACAAGGCATTCTTCAGTTTCTTATAATTGCACAAGCATACCATTGCATTAAGCTGAACTGTTGCACACCACCTAGTGATTAAATGTTTTTCACTGTTTTTTAAATATCTGCTTATAATGTTTGAAATTTAAAAAAAAGTCAGTGTTTGGATAAATAATTGACACAAATAGCTAGCAATTGCAGAAACGCCCTAAGGCATAGTTCCACAAGATTTTTTCATCTGTAGGTCCCCTTCATGTTAACATTCTGGGGGGTAATTGCACAGTTTATTTCCATATTTATTATTAGAAGTGTTACATACTTAAGTGTCAATAAAAACTTGCAGCTTATTTCGAATTAACATATTTTGTTGTTTATTATGCCTCTTACAATTTTTGTTATCTTTGTCATGATCAGCATTGTGCACAATTTGGATATTTGTGCACCTCTTTGAAAGGAAAATCCTGACTTGATTGTAAAAATCAGGATGATAAATTTCACATAATTTGTGTGTATGTGCAGCGGTGGGGCAAATTTTTGTTTACACAAAAGTTACATACATGGGAAACCTGTGTGCCAACTGCTGCATACCAATAATCTCACGCAGGTCCAGGTGCAGTGAGACTTTGTGGATTGACCTTACTGTGGCCAGCCACACCTGCTGTCAAAAATAGTTCAGATCTCTGTCACTCTAAAACCTTCCTAAGAGTTCAATGGATTATTGGTCAATCTTAACTGCCACCCACTAAGAGCTTGACAGGCTGGGCTTGTAGCCCAGTCAAAAGCTGAAAAGGAAAAGGTTTACAGTAAAAGTTTTCATCCCTTTAAAATGGGAAGAAAGTAATTTCAAGGTAGTGTCACCCTTCTTTGTCAATGAAGGTGTGTTACAGTGTTAAGATCTGATAATTACCCTTAAATACAGCGACCAATATAGGCATAAAACCCTATTACATTTACTTAGCAAGATGATTGGTCTCCTCAATAGGTGAAAGGAATCTCATTTTAAGCTTACAATTGCCCCTTCTCAATGTGGAAGTAGGACTCAGTATTATTTGTGTCACACAACACTTAAAGTGATTACTGGAAAATAAGGAAATTGCCCTAGAGTTCTAGTTTCACATGCAATTAAACTGTTTTAATTATTGTCTTCAAACTTTTACATAAGAGTAAATATTTTCCTGTTGCCTTCAGAAACTGCTTCAGAAAGATCTTTAATCTCAGTTTAGCTGTCATTGTGTTATTTTTGGTCAGGATGGGTTCAGCAAATATCATACCTCCGTAGATAACTGAAAGATAGATGGTATTATACACACACTTCCCATGCAGTCTGAACTTAGCTACAGAACACTCCT
The DNA here is from genome assembly GCA_026315105.1 of Locusta migratoria. Classification (NCBI taxonomy): domain Eukaryota; kingdom Metazoa; phylum Arthropoda; class Insecta; order Orthoptera; family Acrididae; genus Locusta; species Locusta migratoria. Next base: position 578,857,699 of record CM048746.1, on the reverse strand, counting down.
CAGTAAATGAATAGTGATAACCCAGTGGAAGATTAGGTGATAAATACATAATCACTAAAGAAATTAATGTTTAAGTCCACTATGTTACTGTTGAAATATTCAGCAATACAATTTACTTTCATTTATATCCTACTCCTTGGAACTGATCATTTTTCTTGAGTCATGATCTGTACTTCTGGAAACTATTTCTGCTCTGTTTCCTTCAAATATTGTTCCTTTCAGTGCATACCATGCCCTTCATGTATTTTATTGCCCAACCAGACATCACATCAACTTATTTGTTGCTTAAACTGATAATATTTCCACTCAACTCAGGGGAACACAGAGTACCTAATTACTGTCATTAAAATTTTTCTCGCTAGAATAAAATACTCCTTCCTGCTAACTCCAATACACCATAGGAGTGATGAATAATCAGAGCTCAGGCAGAACAACAAGGCAAGGGCCAAGCTGACCAGTGTAGCTATCAAGTAGTGCATTGTGCAGGCAAATGTACTTTTACATTGAGTGTTGTAGTGCTCTGTACATGTCTCACTGTGTCATAATGCCACTCATCATCTTCCAAAACTGTCAATATTCATAAGCAACCAAGATAGCAGGCAGACTCAAAGGAGGCTCTTCTATGAACTACCTATGAGTAGCGTAATGGAATACAAATTGGATGGATGAGATACATTTCAACAACTTTCTTCCAAAGTTATTTTCAAAGGAATGAGAGTAGTTCGTTACCCATACAAGTGATCAACCAAATGGGATGTTAAATTTTGTCAGTGAGAATTGATAAAACATGCTGGGGAAAATTTGTTGTATCTAGAGATACTCTGACAGTCCAAAACTGATTGTAAAATTAAATCAGCTCAGCTAGAGTCTGGCGAAAGTTTCATTAAGTACCGTCAAATGTGGTGATTTTGGACAGTTTTGAGATTATTTTCACTATAAATTTCATAGGTTTTGTCAGATTTCATTGTTTTTTTTTTTTTTTTTTTTTTTATATATATATATATATATATATATATATATATATATATATATATATATATATATATATATATATATATATGGAAGTGGTGGGGTATATGTATAACCAATAAAATAGCCTAGAAATAAAACATCCATGTGCATCTGCTTTTGCCTGAGACAGACAAATAGTGTCAGAAATCACCCCATGGACAGCGGTGATTTGGGACATGTGTATTTTCAATCTCTGTCCAGTATGGGGTGATTTCGGACACAAATTGCCTTTTTCTATTCTACTTTTTTCTGTTTGATTTTAGTGACTTTTAAAGTATTTTAAGGATGTCCATCATTAAAATAAGGGATAAGGACTGGCATAAGGAATTTTATTTGTTAAAGGCTTTTCTATACATTAATTTGCAACACTGAATATCTAAAATTGCTTTCTTTAAAATTTCTAGCTCATAATTACACCAATCTTGAGATCTTTCTTACTTTTATACATCCTCGGCATTATCTGAAATCACCCCACAAACTATACAATTTCGAAAAAACATCTGTTACTTTGAAACTTTACACAAAACTGGTCCCAAACTTATCACAGTGTTGCAGCCTACTGATTTTGTTGGCAACTGACACTACAGTACTTTTCCGCCAGTCGCAACAACAGAAAATTTCCGCTCCATAACACAGCAAGAACTTTATACAATGAGACTGTCTGACTCATTATTGCATCGGTAAACAATCGATCCAAGACGGGATGCAGGAATTACAGCCTGGTGCAAAAATAAGCAGTGCACGGAGATGAAAATTAGCGCTAATTCGTTGCGGGAAAGAGAAGATAAACAATATCGTCCGAAATACCCCGGTGTCCGTAATCACCCCGTTTGATGATATTAAAATGTCCAGACATATACAATAATAATCTCTACCTTATGGAGCTAGAGTGGTGAAAGCAATGAATGGAATCAAAGACTATCACAGTGTCTACACACTTTATTCATATCCTTCTTTCCGATTCTTGTCACTTGTCCTTTCTTTTGCATTTTAATTTAATACCAATCCTAAGTTATTTTTCAAGAGGCAGATACTATAAATTGGGTTACTGCATTGCATGCTCAGAATACTGTGACTTGTTACATTAGCTTAAATAATACAAGAAATAACATGTATAAGTCCAAGTTTATTACGTACTCTCTTAACATTCAACCTTTTGCATTGTCTCGTAAATATTCATGATGTTAATAAGATCATGCACAGGTGGTATGTTTCTGTTAAAATAATCAACTTCCAAACTTATTATACAGATAGGTTTCATCAATCACTTTCTGCATCTTGAACTAAAACTGGCAGCAAATATAGGCAATAACGTAAGGTGTTAATTGGCTACAAAGACATGCAGAAAGTGCCGTATTTGCTCAAATATAGGCCACACCTTTTTTTCCAAATTTTTGCGTGCAAAATCATGGTGCGGCCTATAATGGAGATTGAATCCTCCTCTTCCAACTCCCCCCCCCCCCCCCCCAAACCACTCCTTTTCCCAAAGTCTTTATTTTCAAAAATTACACGCTCACTTTTATTTTGGTGTGAGGAATGTAATAAACTATACAGTCTTCAAAAATGCTACTATAACAGTTTCACAGAACTGCATCTATGTTTTTGTACTTGTGTACGGAAACAGCGCAGGAATTCGTGGATGTCGATATTTCGATATAAATCGAATGTTGTCATTCTGTACCGCAGCCAACAAAAGGTGACAACTGTTTTTAACATGTCTGTGCCGCCTTAAACAAATATAGTAAGTAACACACACTTCCTAAGCACACAAATGATTTTAATTTGATGTAGTCAATGAAGCTAGCCTTCGTGATAAAAGCTTAGTGTGTGTCACGGGAGATTTTACCGTGACGTTTATGTTGGTACGGTAATGCCTACAGCTAGTGGTGATGGGAGGTTAAGATAGTGGAACAACTGATTTGTGTAGCTAATGCTGATGTTGAGTTCCAATGCTACATTTTAAAATTATGTATTTTACTACGGCCAGATTCACTGGCTTCACAATCGTTATTTCCATGAAACAATGTACATGGAACTTGGGGCTATTTTGCGGCCTTGCAACTGAATCATTTCTGTTGTAACAGCAAACCCACAGTTCCTGTTTTGAATTACAAAGTCAAGCATGTGGATATTTACATTTTAGCCCTTGAAATGCACGACGACTTCAAACATTTTAATAGTTTGTCCTCACTCACTAGTGTCGAACTTTTTTCATTAGCGTAAAATTTACGTCAAACTTCCAATTTTCCATGTCCGTTGCTGTGACTGGGCAACTTTAAGCTTACATTCGGCGGTGTAACTCATACATTCATTTTCCGCTACCACTTAAAAGACAAAACATCATGACACACACACACACACACACACACACACACACACACACACTCACTCACTGAAAAAACTATATTTTGGCAGCACACGCCTATGCTATACAACACTTGCAATGCCCAGTAACACGCCTTGGTTCGGCATCCCCTCACTTGGGGCACCCGGATCTGCCTGTCATCTTGCTTTCTTATTCGTTGATTTACAATTTTGCATATTTGTTTTCAGTTTATTGAAAAGAGAACATTATTTCGTTAACATTCTGTTTCTGATTACAAAAAAAGTTGATTATACAAAAAAAAAAAAAAATAAAAAAATAATAATAAATAAAATAAAAAAAACCTGCAGCCTATACTCAAGATTTTTCTCCTTTCTCTCTCTCTCTCTCTCTCTCTCTCTCTCTCTCTCTTTCTCTCTCTCTCTCTCTCTCTCTCTCTCTCTCTCATCTCGAGTCAAAAGTTTAGGTGTGGCCTATGTTCGCACGCGGCCTATATACATGCAAATACGGTAAACAACACATTAAATATTTAAGTAAATGTATTAATTTAGGTTGCATTCAGGAGATGTAATGTGATGCCTTGAAAGTGTAAAAAAAGGGTGGAAATGTAGGTTTCCAAGCAGATTTATAGGGTTTATTGTTCTGTGAAACAATGGATGAGCTGTAGTTGTTTTATTTGTTAT
>CM048746.1:578651182-578848682 GCA_026315105.1 Locusta migratoria | reverse complement strand
TGCTATTTTCATTTCTACTTGAGAAATTGGAGGTGGTATTGTCTTTTTTTAGTGTCTGATGTCGAATATGTAAATGAAGCAAGTTTTGATACTCCGCCCATAATTTCATGAAGTATTTAAATTTCTAAATTACATGTGTGACAGCAGATATAACTCAAGGCACACAATTTACTCTTGTGAATGGATAGTACATATATTAACTCATTTCACTCATCAGTGTCTGGTGTGTGAAATAATTTGCAGTGACAACAACAAGCAAAGTGTGTTTTGCTAGATAGTAATATACCAAATGGAAAAAGGGAGTAATTAAAACTATTGCTTAATGTCAGTCAAGTACACTGAAGCAGTATCACTGTGAAGTGGGGTCATTTCCAATATAAAAAAGTGAACAGCCTAAACTGGGTTTTGCAATAATTAGTACATAGATTTATATTCCACTTTGTACAACACTGTACCCAGGCATTCTCTATCCACATACATGTATATATAAATTTGGAGTTCCTACAGTGTTGCTTGCCCAGTTAATTGTAGTCAGAATGTAAATACCTGTAAATTATTGAATGATTCATTATAATCTGAATATACCTGGTTGATCTAGTGCCTAACAGCAACTGCTTGTACCTCTTAATGTTTTATTAAATAAGTGACTTAAAAATAATTGTATCTCTGACAATGAAAAGTGAAGTTATGTACATTTTTTCTTTTGATACCCGGGTCTCACATTTTGAAAATTAATGTCATGTGTGTTATCCAGTCTTCTACTTACCTACTTCAGCTATCTTATCCCATAACATCACCCCACTCCCAAAATCTCTCCCCCCCCCCACCTCCCCCTCCTCCCATGTGTGTTGTAGGAGGGGTTGCTGTGGGGCAGCAAGCAGGAATTCAGTTTTGTTCTTTTCATTAGTGGATGTCGCTGATCACACACTTTTACTTGACCCCTGAGTAGAGGATGATGATAGCAAACATTAGCTGCCAAGGCAAATTCTGCATTCTTGTCAGATCAGCCACCTTATAGTTTGTTTATAAAAAAATGAACATGTAATGGATTAATGTGTCATTTAGCAGAAGAAACTCAAAAGTATATGTAAAATTTCTTGAAGGTGTCAGGTACAGCCTCTTTGGGCATTTTTGTAAATTAATAGACAAACGCTTTATTTGTAATGGCTGGTTCTTGTTATAGTTACCAATGTTGTTCCTAGCTAAGCATGATAACGGACATAAACATTCAGGGATACCATGAAGTCAGACGATGTCTACTGATTGCAGAGGGGCCACAATAAAGGGTGTGACCAGCACTTCCCCAGGCATTCTGAAAATTTAGGAAGAATGTGGCATCCTCTCAACATTGATTGTATTTTTTCTTCTTTAAAAAAAAATATTTGTACTTTCATACAAATGTTAGATACTCTGTGTGCACTTCATCCTGTGTCATTTAAGAGAAGGGGTGGTGGTATTAAGGGAGAAAAGGAAACTATCACCCCTCTGTTCCAGATCAGGTATAACGCCTGTAATTTCGTGTTTAAGACCGAACATCCAGGAAAAAGGTTGACGTTTGTAACAGTGTTTTATGTAAGCAAACGTGAAAGTGAGATACTTTCATATAGTGTCATATTAGTGAAATGAAACAGTCAAAATACTACCACCCTGAAGTCTTCAGTTCTCCTGATATCCAAGCTAAAGAGCCCAGTCATTAAGATAAAGTGCTCACTTACTATGTTGTAAATTGAAGAATGGAACACCCAAAGGCTTGCATCTTTTAGTTGACATTAATGTTGAGAGGGAAGACTTAGCAGAAAAAAACCTCTTATACTGGCTATTTCCTGGAATATTGTTTTGTAATATAAGAAAGTAATTTCTGTTTGTATTGGAATAAAATGGTTAACCTTTGCTTCCATTGTTACATCATATTAACGTGATGTGAATAATACTCAAATGACCAATATAGTACTTGTTAATAAGTGCAATCATTTCTCATATTTTCTCTGGGCTAATACCAGATTGTATATCACTAAAACTAAATATTCAAAACAAATGCTTAAGTAAATGTGTATGTTTAGAAAACTGTTGTTAAATAGTATTAAGATATTCTGTATTATCTATTTTTATGTCATGTTTGTTACTGATGAAGAAGACCATCGAAAATAGTCAGTCTTCATATAATGTGATCCAATAAGTGTATTGAATGTATTGCTGTTGAGAGGTATATGTGTTCTGATCATAACTTTGTATGTTCTCCATGTGACAAAAGTGCAAACATGTGTAAAAATGTCTTTTTATGTCAAATTTGCACAGGGATAAAAACTGTAAATATCATTTTTCATTGCATAAATGGTGTCAGTTTTAATACTACAATATTATGAATCCCCTTTTATTTTTAGCATTTCAGTAAAGGTTGGCAACTGAAATTTTACATTCTTTCATGCAGGTGCGCGCGCACACACACACACACACACACACACACACACACACACACACACACACACACTTAAATGTATGAGAGAAGTCGGTCTGTTTGTGTTAATGTCATTATTTCTGTTGACAAAGTGCAGCTCTTATAAAATGTGATGCCACAATACATACAGCTTTACAAAGCTAAATACACAGTACCTGTTTCTGAAATTGTAATTCACTAGCACTTCACTTTACAACAAAACTTATTGGATAATTTTTTTCATGAAATTAATAACGATTACTTCGAACATGTATAGTGGTTGTGGACTACTGCTAACAGAGTCTCTATCTTGGCAGCAGTAAACATTATCATATATAAAATAATCTTCTGAAATCAAATACTTCTGTGCAAACAGACGGGCCCTAAATATCTTTCAAATATTTTTTTAAATGACTATTATTTCGGCTGAATAACTTCCATTGTGTAGACATAATCAATTTTCTATAATTTATTTTTGCTCAAAGTAACTCTTTTGTTACTTACTTTACCTGATAAACTTACCTAGTTTAAAAATAATGTTTTCATTGAACAGTTTATTTATTTATTAATACAATGTTACTGTGGAAATGGACATATGTTCTCGTAGATTCATCCTGCGGAACAAGATTGGATGTAATTACTCCAATGCAGTGATTAACATGTCACTACACTACATATTATAGGGGAAGAGAAGTGAGGTAATAATGGAATGTAAAGCTTATTTTACGGTTATACCAGTAGAGTTAACATAATTATGTGCCACAGTTTACAGCACTCTGCAGGCAATATCATGGATAAGGCTGAATTATGTTTCAACCTATTACATCAACAAAGGAGGGGAATCAGATGCTGGAAATTTACTAATTCAAGCTGCAACAGACACGTACAAAAGACACACACAGACAACACTTTCATCTATCGCCCATGGCCTTCTTCAGAAAATAGAACATTCACGCAATTACACAGGCACACAACAGTCATACAACCGTCACCTCCAGCTGTCGCACTTCGATGTGACTGTGTTGTGTGATCGCATGAATGTTCTATTTTCTGAAGAGGGCCATGGCCGATAGCTGAAAGTGTTGTATTGTCTTTTATATGTGCCTGTCGCAGCTCATCGCCGCGTCTTTGCTGTAATTCCAACCTGCACTTTCCATTATTAAATTTACTAATTCGTAATTTTTTGATGATGGTATACAGATTTTTGCAAATAAAATGGTTCAATAGCTTTTCATCAGTAAAGGACATTAGGCACAAGCTGAACTGATGAACCGAAAATAAGAAAATCAAAATGATATTGGCGATGGCAACAGACATGAGACTTTGTTGTGTCATTCTGGATGTTAAGCTTAACTTTGGGCACAGTGAATTCATCTGTAATGTAGGAATTGTAGAGATAGGTGGGTTGCTGACAACAGTTTAAGCTGCAGTGCCATAATGGAATTACAGATGAAATCCACACACTATTCTGAGAAAGCTCCTTACACTTGGGTGAAAACAAGTAGGCTTTGCATTGTAGGTTCTGTGGACCATGTTATAGCAATGCCAGGAGAGTTACTCAAATTGACAGAGCATGCATTCAGAAGTGTGATTAAATGATGACCTTGTATTTGGTGGTGGCATTATACCTACACAGCATTTTCTACATTTTAGCGAGGTTTGCTCCTTCCGATGCTAATTAACATCAGCAATATAATTCATTAAAAAAATTAATTCACTAAGACATTCAAATATGGATACATAAAACTGAAAGTCGTGTAGCTGACAGTACTTCATGGAGGATGGGGATAATGTCTGTTGAAAGTTTGCTACATATGCCTTTACAAAGCTCTGTAATCTAGCAAAAATCCAACAGGTATGATAAAGATATTTAAAATTACACAATATATTTAGCAATTAGAAATGTCCACAGATACAGGAGTGCATTCTTCTATTAATGCAAGTTAGACAAAATGCCCAACTATGTAGGTATGTTATCTATTCATAATGCATTAAATGGAAATTCCGTAATAAGGTTGAACAGTTCCTGAAAAGAGTACACCAGTCTAGGAAAACCTTAATTTTTTTTATTTGGCCCTCTCAGGGGCTCAGCATTAATTTGCTGAGTATGGGCTTGGCGAACCCGGGATCCTGAACTGGGGACTGGTAAGCGTCGCCGGTCCTCTAGACACCGTAACCTCTGGGTATGCTTCAGCGACCGCCATGTGGTGCATTGTGTGTACTGGAAAACAGGGATCATGGCTTGACAGCCCAAAAAAAAAAAAAAAAAAAAAAAAAAAAAAAAAAAAAAAAAAAAAAACCTTGATCCCAAGGTGTGCGTGCTATGTGCTGATGGGATGCATGGCTGTTGAGGCGGAATAGCCACTAGTGACAAACCTCTGGGGGTACTGCTGCACCTCCCCTAGACAAGTGGGGCTCTTGTCTAGGAGGACACGTACTTCCCTAGCTACTCATGGGACCGAGATGGGCCTATCGAAAAATTTCCCACCTCCTAGTGGGATGGGTGTACCATTAGAGGGTAACAACACCCGCTCTAAGAAGAGGGCTCGGGTGTACAGTCCTTGGGACTCAGGTTCCTCAAAGAAATTATGTGTTCAGTGTAACAGAACACAGGCTGTTGATCAGAATGTATTTCTCATTGTTAAAAAAAGGGGTTGCTTTGAAAAAGTTTAACCCTTTGACATAAATAAAGGTCTGAAAGGAATTGCAGGTGATTTAAAATCTGTAAAGCGGTTACGGAATGACACCCTACTAGTAGAAACATTGAATTCCCAACAGGTGTCAAAACTACAATCAACTAAGAACCTTGGAGAATATCTAATGGAATTATAATAAGGGCGTAGTCTTCTGTAGAGATCTGGTTGGCATTCCTGTAGAACAACTGAAGGAAGAGTGGGTTGCAGAAGGCATAGCGGATGTGCAAAATATTAAGAAACGGATGGATTGAGCATGCTTCCCTTCTGAATCCTTCATCCTAACGTTTAATAGTCCTCAACTACCGGAACATGTGAAAGCAGATTCTCTACGCTTAAAAGTTCGGCCCTATGTTCCTAACCCCCCATGTGTTGCTTTAAGTATCAATTTTTTGGGCACACCACATTGGGTTGCAAGGGGAAAGCTACCTGTGGCAAATGTGGGAAGGCCGCACATGATGGGTCTGAATGCACTCCGCCTATTAAGTGTGTAAACTGTTCAGGAGAGCATCCAGTCTGGAGTAGGGACTGTACGGTTTACCTCCAGGAAAAGAAGAGACAAAAAATTAAGTCATCTCAGCGTATCTCCTATGCAAAGGCCAAAAATACCTTCAAGGCTCTGCCGCCTCCTCCTTTCATAACCTCTTTTGCCTCCGCTCTCCAAAAGCCAGTCACCACAGTTGATTCCTCCACACAAACAGATGTTGTCAGTGTCACCACGAATACATGCACATGTCAGTGCACCTGTCGGGCGGCGGTGGCATTATTACCTGCCGCTTCCCCACCGACATTCGAAAAGTCTACCGACTTTGTGGAGTCCCTCACCACGCACACTGCAGAGTCTGCCCAATCATCTATTTCAGCTGACCCTACACCTAATGAAACCCCTTTCTAAACCAGCAAACGCTAAGAAGGCTACACCTAAATTGGTACCACAGGCAAAATCGAAAATGAAACAGATGGAACCTGTCACAATTACTATTACTGATGCTCCATCGGGCTCTGCACAAGAGCCCATTGAGCTTGATGTCAGTCTGGGGCAAACATCCCGTCCCAAGGCTGACCTTCAAATGGGGCCCACATCCCACCCCAAGGATGAGCCACCACCTATCATGGTTCCCCTGCCCCTTCTGAAAGAGAAGTTGAAATTACAACATCCTTGATGGATCCCATTTTGCAATGGAATTTGCAGGATGTCAGAACTCACGTGGAGGAACTTCATTTACTATCTCGGGAGCGACCTATGTGTATATGCCTCCAGGAGACTAATTTTAAGCCCTCTGATAACCCTGAGATACGTGATTACAGTCTCCACAGAAAGGACGACCTTAGTGGAGAGAGAGCTAGAGGACGAGTGGCTGTTTTCGTCAACACACCTCACCACTCTGCACTCATCTCTCTCAGCACAACTCTACAAGCTGTTGCAGTGTCAGTACATGTGCGTCACCCACTGACTATATGCTCCCTGTATCTGCCTCCTCATGAACTTTGTTAATGAAGAGACACTTGACAACCTTCAACAACTACCCCACCCATTCATCCTTTGTGGTGGTTTTAATGCACATAATGTGCTTTGGGGCTCTGTAACGACCTGCCCCAGGGATCGAGCAGTTGAGAGGTTTCTCATACCTTCTTGTGGCCATTTATTAAATACAGGTAAGAGCACACACTTTTGCACTGCAACAGGGTCATTCTCTGCTCTCCAACCCTTGCCTTCACTACTGAGTGGGAAGTGGTCGATGACCTTCATGGCAGTGATCACTTCCCTATCTGGATCAATCAGCCAGATAGCACTGAGTCTGTACGACAACCACCACAATAGGCATTCCACCGCACGGACTGCACACTCTACAGCCAATGTGCTGTGTTAGATCACCGTGTTAGTGTCCAGGAATAGGTGGATCATATCACTGACACAATCCTCCACGCCGCTACAGCTTCCATTCCACAGTCTTCAGGATGACCAAAAAGGCAGAATGTGCCACGATGGAGTGACGACTGTCACTCTGCAATAAGGTCGCGGCATGCAGCTCTGTGTAAGTTCAAACTCCAGCCAGTTGCAAAGAACCTCGCAGCATTTTGTGTGGCGAGGGCAAAATGCCATAAAGCTATATGTGAGAGCAAGAAAAGATCATAGCAACAGTTGTTAAATACAGCTAATCATTCCACAAAAAGCTTGCAAGTTTGGGAAGCCATCAGGAGAATCTTTGGGAAAGGAGGATGGTGTCCAGTGGCTGCCGTGATGGGGAATGGTACTCTCCAGACCAGCCCATGAGACATTGCACAGGTTATGGTGGTTTATTTTTTTACATTTACTGCCATTGGTGGTTACAATCCAGCACCACCGAGTGGCTGTTGAGAGGGGAACTTTGGACTTTCGGCCCTTCTCTATATGGGAGCTGGATTCAGCATTGTCCATGGCTTGTAACACCTCACCAGGTCATGACAGTATCCACTATAGCATGTTAAGACATCTCTCAGAGCGGAACAAGGTAGTCCTCCTCTCACTCTTTTTAACTTTATCTGGTCATTTTCCTGACTCGTGGAGGGCGGCTATTTTAATCCCCATTTTTAAACCCGGGAAAGACCGCTCTTGTCCAAGTAGTTATCGTAGCGTCACACTGACTAGCTGTATAGGAAATACCTTAGAGCAGATGGTCAACCGCCACCTTGTCTGTATGCTGGAATCTAGGCAGCTCCTCAGCCGCTTTCAGTGTGGGTTCAGGAGATATCGCTCCACCTTTTGATTACCTGGCCTCAAGCTATACAACTGGCTTTCCTACGTCATCACCTTCTGGGTGTATTTTTTGATATTGAAATGGCCTATGATACTACTTGGCGGCATCTTATCCTAAGGCAGCGCCACGAATGGGGTTTTTGTGGTTGTCTTTCTCATTTTATTCAGTCCTTCCTTTCTCCACGTTATTTTAGATATGGAGTGGGAGCTGCCCTTTCTGATCGCTTTGAGCAGGAGAACAGAGTCCCTCAGGGTAGTGTTTTAAGTGTGACCTTGTTTTCAATGGCAATTAACAGTATTACTTCTGTTGTGAAAAGTCCTGTTGAGTGTTCTCTTTTTGTGGATGATTTCTCTCTCATTTGTTCTTCTTCCAACCTACCAATGACTACACGTCAGTTGCAGCTCACTCTTCAATGGCTGGATGAATGGACAAAAATGACTAGTTTTAAGTTTACAACTGAGAAGTCTGTGTGTGTCCTTTTTAGCCGTACACTTACTGTTTTTAATTTACCTGAACTGTGGATGGAGCCTTAGTTACTGTGCTCACTTTTAAGGACACAGTGGGGTTTCTGGGCCTCACATTTGATTCCAAACTCGCATGGTTGCCATACCTTAAGGCCTTGAAAACCCGGTGCCTGAAAGCAGTGGCAATTTTAAAATGCCTCAGTCACACTTCTTGGGGAGGAGACAGAACCTATTTGCTTTGGTTTTATAGAGCCTTCGTGTGGTCCCGTCTTGATTCGGGTGCACAGTGTATGGGTCCGCATGTCCGTCTTATTTAAAGATGTTGGACGCGGTACACCATGCAGGGATTTGGCTGGTAACTAGGGCATTTAGGACGAGCCCCATACCAAGTCTCTGTGCTGAGGCTGCAGAGCCGCCATTGCACATCAGGTGATGGCTGGTCATGGTGTGCCAGGCATACAAGTCACTGTCCACGCCTTCCACACCGACATAACGTTACTTGGCCTCCATTGGAAAGGCTCTTTCACAATTGGCAATGAGCTACGAGGCCGTATGGGATTCGTGTGAGGGATTGCCTTCTTGAAATGGGATTGGATGGTTTTAATGTTCTACACCGTGGCTGGAGCAGGGTTGCAGGGTTCCTCCTTGGCTTCTCAGAGGCCCAGACTTGTTTTAGAGATGACAAGTTTCAGGAAAGATGAAATATCTGATTTTACTTTTAAATCTGTTTTTTTTTTTAATATTTTAGATACACATCACAATTTTACACTGCTCCAAGCAAGGGGACTCCGTCGGTTGTTCTATTGTTTTCCCCAACCGTGTTGTTAAGGTTTGCCTCCCCAACAATTACTCTGTTTTTTCTGCAGAGCTCCATGCCATCTGTAAGGCACTACAGTTGATACGTCGAATGCAGGGAAAAAGGTTTCTGCTCTGATTCTCTCAGTGCTCTGCAGTCGTTGCATGACCTCTATCCGTCAGTAACTTTGCTGCACAAATCCACGATGAACTGCTCTTCCTCCAATTTATGGGAAGGTGGTGCTGTTTTGCTGGGTGCCAGGGCATGTGGGTATTCAGGGGAATGAAGAAGCTGATTGGGCTGCCAAAGAGGCTTGTAGTTCGCCTGAAGTGGCAATGAGCGCGATTCCCCTGCAGGACATCTCTTCTTGGTTACGGCACCAGTCGCTGCAGTTGTGGGAGTAAGAATGGCATTCAGTGGCTAACAACAAACTACGGTTGCTAAAGCCCACTGTTCACCCCTGGCGATCCTCCGCCCGGCCCCTGAGGAGGGAAGAAGTAGCCCTTACCTGCATTGCCCATTTACACACGGTTTCTTACTCCGACGAGAGGAGCCCCCGATCTGTGGCGTGCCGATAACTGTCCGCCACATTTTCATTGAGTGTGCTTTATTTGATGCTGAGAGGGTCGCTTTACACCTTGGTCTAGATATGGCGACTATTTTAGGTAATGATGAAATGAGTGTAAAGTTTTAAGATTTTGTGAATTATCTCATCCCTGACCTATGCTCTTAGGCTGAAGGTTTTAATAGGTTGCTGAGTGGCTTATTATTATTATTATTATTATTATTATGAAGTCTACTTACCAGGCGAAGGAGCACAGGCAGTGATAGTAACAAATAAACACACACAAACACTAGCTTTCGCAGCCCAGCTGCTTCGTCAGGCAGAAGGGAAGGAAAGGGAAAAGGAAATGATGAGGGTTTTAAGGGAGTGGGTAAGGAGTCATTCCAATTACGGGACAGGAATGACTTACCTTGGGGCAAAATGGAGGGTAAACAAATACACACACACCCACACATTTACACAGACGCAAGTACACCTAGGCAGACATACTGTAGAAAACTAAGAAGTTAGACAGAGATGCCACTTGAGGCAGAGGCTCTGTCCAGAGAACCGAGGCAAAGATGTTAAGATGGTGGGTGGGAATTCGAATTTAGTGGAGGAAGAGAGAATATGCTGAAGGGCTAGTTCCCATCTCTGGAGTTCTGAAGGATTGGTGTCGGTGGCAAGTATCCAGATAACCTGGACGGTGTAACACTGTGCCAAGATGTGCTGGTCATGCCCCAAGGCGTGTTTAGCCACAGGGTGATCCTCATTACCAACAAACACTGTCTGCCTGTGACCATTCATGCGAATGGATAGTTTGTTGCTGGTCATTCCCACATAGAACGCTTCACAGTGCAGTCATGTCAGTTGGTAAATCACGTGGGTGTTGTCGCAAGTGGCTCTGCCCTTGATCGTGTACACCCTCCAGGTTACGGGACTGGAGTAAAGTGGTGGTGGAAGGGTGCATAGGGCAGGTTTTACAGCGGGGATGGTTACAAGGGTAGGAGCCAGGAGGTAGGGAAGGTGGTTTGGGGATTTCACAGGGATGGACAAGGAGGTTAGGTGGGCGGTGGAAAGACACTCTCGGAGGAGTGGGGAGGATGTCATGAAGGATGGATCTCATTTCGGGGCAGGATTTAAGGAAGTCGTATCCTTGCTGGAGAGCCACATTTAGAGTCCGCTCCAGTCCCGGAAAGTATCTGGTGACAAGAGGGGCACTTGTGGGGTTCTGTTGAAGGATCTGAATTTGGGGGGATGAGGAAGTGGCTCTGGCAATTTACTTCTGTACGAGATCAGGAGGATAGCTGCGGGATGTGAAAGCTGTTATCAGGTTATTGGTGTATTGGTTCTGGGATATATATCTTCAAACCTTTCCTTGGGGTAATCTTTTCTTCTTCACCTCTAATATTTACTATTTGTATTTTACGTCAGTTGCTCATGTTACCAACTGGATTGCTCTCATTTATTTTATTTTGTTTGTTCACACTTTTTGCTTCTTAACTTTTTTAATTTGTTCGGGCGCTGAAGACCTAGCTGTCGAGTGCCCAAAACCCCCATATCCTATCCTATCCTTTTTATTTGGCTCCGATAAAATACAACATTCATAAAAATTAACACTATCCAGTTTTGAACAGTATGAGGATAGAATAACCAACAGTCAGTATTGTAGTTGTAAATTGTGAAAGATGTGTTCATGAAGTACCAGAGCTTTAAGCTGAAATCTTTGTAGGTAATTAACGCTGTCTGAAACCATAGATACTGTATTCTCTGCTGAATTATTTTTTCTACAATAAGTAAATGTATGTAAAAAGGTTTTGGGTGAAATATGTTGCAGCACTTCCTCTCTCAATAAAGATAATTACAAGCGGAATGCATATTTGTTTTTGGGAAGAATGAATTTTTTTTTTGTTTTATGTAAAATACTTGTTTTAATAGTAATGCTATGATTTTTTTCTTCTGTGAAACTTTCTACTACTACCACCACCACTAATTCAGCAGAAATAAAAGAAAGTTGTGTAGTTGACACCAGTGTGTAAAACATACAAATTCTAACTTTCCCATATGGAAGACAAAGATTACAACTGCTCTGGCTCCATGCTTCCTTGTTAAGTATTTCCCTCTCAGCCTCCAGAAAGTGCATCACTGTCGACGTCTCGAAAGTACGCGAGAATTTCTTCAGAATTTCCATAGCATGGCAGGTTTCTCAAGCATGCTCATAGCCCATCTCTAGTTGTGGGATAGAGATGTACTTCCATGAGTTACTTTTTGTTTTTATGGAAGCATGAATTAAGAGTTTTCATTGTCAATAATGCAGGTACCAGGCATATGGCATTCAAAGTTTCTCTCCCCTTCTAAAATCTGCCAACTTAGTGTTAAACTCAGTGTAGGCTGCTTCTTTGGATCTCTTGTTGTTTAAAGCATTCGTTTTGGCCCACTGTAGGTTAGTAACAATAAAAGTGGACATTTGCAATGGCCTTTTGGAAGCTTGAAATTAGATTTCAAATAGTGCCTTAACCGTTCATCTGAGACTGAAATAGAACAGATTTGTAGTGGAGAAAATTCTCAACAACTTTACTCTTTTATGTATTATCCACCCATTGGACTGTTGCAGAGATATTTGCAAAAATAAGTCATTTGACACTTTGTGTATGTCTGTAGTGTGTTCTCATTTATTAGGTGGCTTTGTTCAACCAATTAGCAATAAATATTACAGATCTAGGTGCTGGCCATCCGCAACCAGAATCTCTTTCTGACAGTATAACCTAAAACAGAGTTTTTCAACATTTTCAAATATGTGACTCTTACAAGGAAAAATAGTCTGGTGATCCCCTTCCAAATAAAAATAGTCTGGCTACCCCAACCTCACGAACACTAACAAGACACTGTTATCTCAAAGGAAACAAATTTAATCTTCTTTCTTTTGCATCAGCTTTCGTTTAAATTGTTGGACAATGTTTATTTGTGTATTTTCGGAATGGAACACATTATCATACTTTTATATGATTTCCGACAGAAAATAATATATAGCTTAATGAGTATTTCGCATTTCAGGCAAGACTCATAAGTGAATTATCTTCATTACGAAAGTCTTCATTACTGTATAGACGATTTGTAAAGAAGTAGATTGTTTTATGAATTTTTCAGAATGACTCATTGTATCATGTTCTTTAACCTATCGATTGGTTGTTGAAAACAGTTTTCAGATTTTCCGCTTATTCACCTTTATCACAAATTTCTATAAAACAATCTATGATCAATTCATAATGAGTGTTTCACAAGGAACTCCATAATTTTAATGTTAAATAAAATTAACTTATGCATAACTTTTTGTATTACTTAACCTCTGGTTATTTTATGGCGCAAGTCCTTCCTCCAGTGATGCTGATCTCCCGAGCAAGACTTTACAACCCCCTTGGAGGTTGCGACCCACAGGTTGAAAAGACACTGACCTAAAGTAACCAGACATCTCTCTTTAATCTGTGGTCCTGGTGCTCTGACAGATTTTGTCAGAACACCTCTTTGTCCCATTTTGTCAGAAAGTAGTATTTATTTTATGTTCTCTACTTTGTGGTATGTAATAATTGTCAAGTACAAAAGATATGTCACCAATGGACAAAATTCATTACAGAAAACAAATTATCTTGATGGTCACACTGGATTATCATCGCCAGGTACTAATGTAGCTGTAGAGAGAATTTTTACAAGCATGAATGAAATATGGTCGGGGGGGGGGGGGGGGGAGCTGAAATGCTGAAAGCATTGTTGCTTGCCAAACTAAATTTCAAATGTAGTCATGCCCAGAGTTTTTCAATTACTTCTACATCTACATACATACTCCGCAATTCACCGTAAGGTGCGTGGCGGAGGGTACACTGTACCACTACTAGGCATTTTCTTTCCTATTCCACTCCCAAATTGAACGAGGAAAAAAAGAATGCCTATATGCCTCCGTACGAGCCCTAATTTCTCTTATCTTGTCTTTGTGATCTTTACGCGAAATGTAAGTAGGCGGCAGCAAGATCGTACTACACTCAGCTTCAAATTCCGGCCCTCTAAATTTACTTAACAGAAATTCACGAAAAGAGCGTCGTCTTTCTTCCAGCGATCCTCAATTGAGTTGCCGGAGCATTTCCGTGACACTCGCGCATTGGTCGAACCTACCGGTAACAAATCTAGCTGCTCGCCTCTGAACCGCCTCTATGTCTTCTTTCAAACTGATCTGCTGCGGGTCCCAAATACTTGAGCAATACTCAAGACGTGGTCGTACAAGCGTTTTATACGCGGTCTCTTTTACAGGTGAAGTACATCTTCCCAAAATTCTCCCAATAAACCGAAGTCGGCTGTCTGCCTTACTCACAACTGTCCTTACATGCTCGTTCCATTTCATATCGCTCTGCAATGTTACGCCTAGATATTTGAACGACGCGACCGCATCAAGAAGCTCACTACTGATGCTGTATACGAAAATTATAGGATTGTTTTTTCTACTCATGCGCATCACCTTACATTTTTCTACATTGAGAGCTAGCTGCCATTCTTCGCACCAACTAGAGATTTTGTCTAAGTCAACCTGTATGCTATTACAGTCAGTTACAGACGACACCCTCCCATACACCAGAGCATCATCAGCAAACAGCCGCAAATAACAACTTACTCTGTCCATCAGATCATTTATATAGATATAAAATAATAGCGGTCCTATCACACTCCCCTGGGGCACGCCTGACGATACACTCGTCTCTGATGAACACTCGCCGTCGAGAACAACGTACTGCGTTCTATTACTTAGGAAGTCTTCCAGCCAGTCACAAATCTGAGAACCTATTCCATAAGCTCGCATTTTCGTTAGGAGTCTGCAGTGTGGCACCGTGTCGAACGCCTTTTTGAAGTCGAGAAAAACACAATCCGCCTGTTGCCCTTCGTCCATGGCTCGCAAGATGTCATGTGAGAAAAGGGCAAGCTGAGTTTCACATGAACGATGTTTCCTAAACCCGTGCTGATTCATGGAAAGAAGCTTTTCCGTTTCAAGAAAATTTACTATATTCGAACTGAGAATATGCTCCAAAATTCTACATGAAACCGATGTCAACGATATTGGCCTGTAATTGTATGGGTCAGTTCTCTTTCCTTTCTTATACACGGGAGTCACCTGCGCTTTTTTCCAATCACTAGGAACTTTGCGCTGAGTTAAAGATTCGCTGTAAATGCAAGCTAAGTAGGGGGCCAATGTCGCAGAATAGTCTTTGTAAAACCGAACTGGTATTCCATCCGGACCAGCAGACTTTTTCGTATTTAGCTCTCTCAGCTGCTTCTCTACACCGGAAATACCTATTGCTATGTCCCCCATTTCGGAATTAGTACGTTGATCAAATGATGGTATATTTGTGCGGTCCTCCTGCGTGAAAGATTTCTTAAAGGTTAAATTTAGAACTTCAGCTTTCCGTTTGCTTTCTTCTATTACTGCCCCGGAATGATCAACTAGTGACTGGACAGTGGGCTTTGACCCGCTTATCAATTTTACATAGGACCAGAATTTTTTCGGGTTCTCGGAAAGATCTTTTGCTAAGGTATGGCTGTGATAATTATTGTATGCTTCACGCATCGATCTTTTTATAGACGCACGAATCTCTACTAACTTTTGCCTGTCACCATTTGCGTGTTCTTTTTTGAATCGAGAATGCAACAGCCTTTGCTTTCTCAGCAGCTTTCTAACATTATTGTTATACCACGGTGGATCTTTTCCATCCTTAATCGTCTTTACTGGCACATATTTCTCTAACCCTTCGTTAACAATGCATTTAAATTTAGTCCACAATTCCTCTACATCCATAGTCCCAGAATTAAACGATGCCCATTCATTTTCTAAGTGCGATCGTAACATTTGCTTGTCGGCTTTTCCCAACAAAAACACGCTCCTAGCCTTCTTGACTGGTTTATGAACTTTGGTCACCATCGACGCTATGAC
The DNA here is from genome assembly GCA_026315105.1 of Locusta migratoria. Classification (NCBI taxonomy): domain Eukaryota; kingdom Metazoa; phylum Arthropoda; class Insecta; order Orthoptera; family Acrididae; genus Locusta; species Locusta migratoria. The sequence goes on along the minus strand of CM048746.1, from coordinate 578,833,045 downwards.
GATGTCATGATCACTAATTCCTGTCTCTACACAGACATCGTTAATAAGGTCAGGCCTGTTTGTGGCTATAAGGTCTAGAATATTTCCATTGCGCGTGGGTTGCCGGTTTAACTGCTCAAGACAGTTTTCGGAGAATGTGTCCAAAAGTAGCTCGCAAGACTGCTTGTCTGTACCGCCTGAAATGTAACTAGCGAGGTCCCAATCTATACTCTTAAGGTTGAAGTCACCTCCGACTAATATTGCATGGCCCGGATACCTATGCACTACCTGGTGTAGACTTTCCTTGAATGATTCTAAAACTGCTACAGCAGCACTGGGGGGCCGGTAAAAACAACCAACTATTAACTTTACTTCTTTTAGACCTGTTATGCGTGTCCAGATAACTTCACAATTACTTTCAACCTCGATCTCAGTAGAAACAATATCTTTGTCCACAGCGATGAACACTCCTCCTCCGGTTGTATCAGATCTATCTTTCCGATATACATTCCACGCTTCGCTAAATATTTCTGAACTTTCCACATCATCATTTAGCCAGCTTTCGGTGCCTAAAACTATCTGAGCGCAATAACTTCCATGCAGCGCTGCAAATTCGGGAACTTTGTTTCTAATACTTTGTAAGTTCGCGGCTAATATTTTTATGTTCGAATTTTTATTCCGAACGTGGCCTGAATTCGCTGTTTGAATGCTGACAGTCGAGTGCTCATCAGAGTTAACGCCTAGCCTAAAAAAACCCCATGTGCACTCCACAAGTACTCTGCTACCCGAGTAGCGGCTTCCTTAGTGTAGTGCACCCCTGATCTATCTAGGGGCACCCTACAATTCCCCACCCGATAACGCAGATCCAGAAATCTGCAGGCATGACTGTCACAGAGTCGGCGAAGCCTCTGGTTCAGACCCTCCACTCGGCTCCAAACCAAAGGACCCCGATCAACCCTGGGAACAATGCTGCAAATCGACAGCTCTGCTTGCACCCCGCGTGCGAAGGCAGCAGCCTTCACCAATTCCGCCAGCCGCTCGTAGGACCTGAGGATGTCCTCAGAACCCAAGCGACAAGCGTCATTGGTGCCGACGTGAGCCACGACTTGCAGTCGACTGCACCCCGCACCCTCGATAGCCGCCGGCAAGGCCGCCTCCACATCTCGGATGAGGCCCCCCGGCAAACACACCGAGTGCACGTTGGAATTCCTTCCAGATCTGGACGCTATCTGCCTAAGGGGCTCCATCACGCGCCTGACATTGGAGCTCCCAATAACTAATAATCCCCTCCCCCCGTGCACCTGCTCGGACCCTGCTGAAGGAGTGGCCACACTTCCACTCACAGGACGAACGGGTGCGGACGGACGTCCAGCCTCCACATTGGCCTTCCGCCTCGAGCGACGCGAACGCCGTACAACCCGCCACTCCCCTTGCGGAGAAGGCGGCTCGACGACGTCCGGTACACCTGAAGGTGCCTCGGTAGCAGGGACAGAGAGCGTAGCGCGAGACACCTGAGGTGTCCCACTCGACGAACCAGACTCCCCACCATCGCTGCACCCCGAGACAGCAGCCTGATGACGGCTGACCGTAGCCAACAGCACGCTCAGCTGTTCGCGAACCGCGGCCAACTCCTCCTGCGTCCGCACACAGCAGGCACACATCCTATCCATCCTATCGATACAATTAACAGCAATTAACAACTTTAAAGGAGCCTAGTACTCTAATGAAGGCGGCTGGCTGCTGACTTAACTGTGGTCAGTGGTAACTACACTGTCGAATCAACAAAACTAAGTCCGGCAGCTGGCACTGGACTGACTGATAACGAGCTTAATAACGATCTCTGACTTGTTTTGAAATACACCGGTCAAAGACGAAGACTAAACAACGGTATTTATCAAATTCGAGAGAATAAACAATTAAAACAGTAGTACAAACGAAATCTGCAAGTACGCGGGAATAAACCTCTTTAAACAGTACTACCGAAAATGAACTAGACTGGCAAATTAAATTTGACACAAATTAAATTCAGATACTTAGCGCTGTTTACGATGTGGCACTGGTGACAGCTGGCACTTGAAGCAGAATCGGAAACTTTTGAAGAACATTCACCTTTCAGAAAAAATTGTCTAATAACAAACACTGGTTTAGTTTTATGAAATTACTAGTAAACCCAGCAATGCTTCACAGTAGCTGATGTGTATAGGATTTTACCCTAATATCTTCTCTTATTCTCCCTAGTCTATCCCTTCCTCCTCCTTTTATTTGTCCATCATCTGCTCCCCCCATCTTCACGTGACTCCCTCTAATCCCACAACATATTTATCTCCTCCCCCACCTCTCTGCATGTATATCATCCCCCCTTTTTAAATCCATTTCATTCCCCCATTCTCTATTCCACCCCCCTCCCTCTGATCTGATTTTTTTGTTATTGCAATCAGGACCTCGATTGGGAATAGAAATCAAACTGGATGGGTAAATCAATTGGAAATAGATTATTAGGTAGGCGTTTTGAGCTGCTTTATTTATGGGGCTAGTAACTGTAATGGCTATACTTTTAATGGTTTTATTCTAAGAATAGGTACGATTATAAATTTAAGCATTAAAACAACTTTCCTGTTTTATGTTAAAATGACTGGAATAAGGAAAACAAAACTGCACAATTTTAAGGAACTGCTTAGCATGTTTTTCTCACGGCAAGCAGAATAGAAATGCTGTACATAACATCTTCTTGAGAGTTTTTGAATTGAATACAAAATAATTGCAGCATGATCATACTTTAATGACAGAAATTTCACAAAAAACAAAACAATTAATTGAAATAAAATAAGTGGAATGGAAATACGATGTTTCAAAAGTCTTTGTGTTACATTCATTTTGTTTGTCTTATTAGCAATCTAATTGAAAAAGAATTAACAACATTGCCACATACTGGTTAAAATCTACAATCCGCAACACATGCGCGTTATAGCTGTGTTGTCAACGGCGTGAATGAAGCCGACCAATCATGGCAAAGCTTGAGATAGCCAATGAAATTTTAGATTTCGACAGTTTGTTCCAAAGTCAACTGATGCATCCACTGCGTAATAGACTGCTAGATCAATTCTGAATGCCAAACGTTCAGTTCTAATTGTCACATATGGCCCTCTGTTTTGTTGATGATCCAAATTATTTTGTGTATAAGCTACAACTGGGCAAGTCAAACTCGACTGTACCCGTTGTTCCAAAGTCATAACAGATCGCACTTGAGAATTTATTTCTCGATTTACCTCCAGGTGCTGTGTACGATATTCGTCGGTCACATTGACTTCTGCAATCACGTAGTAGGATTGCATTGTGCATACGCCAACCAATATTATGCGACCCCCAAATGGAGACATTGTTCTAAAAAAAATACACCATGATCTGTACTCAGTTTCTTTGTAACACTCAAAAATACCACAATCTGATATCAATTCTAGTTTTGCAAGGCTTCAAAGATATGATCACCACCAATAACACCATGGAGGTGAGAATAATACAAAGGGGCTTTTAAAGAAACAATGTTTCACGTTAAATCTGTTGGATGCTTTAACATTGTGTGTATAATGCTATCTCCCTTTATTGGAAGCTCCTTGGCGTATTTTTTCACTCCGTTACAGTGTCTTTGGTCACCCGGCGACTAGTGAATGAATAAGGTATTGCAGAATTTAGAAAATGATCCGAGCTGAACACATACTTTCAGTTTTTCTCAATATCTCATATTTTCCAAATATTTTCTTTCATACAAACCTTCTCCTGAGAATTATGACCAGAAGAAAGAAAAGATCAGCCAAATCGGTGAAGACATTCTCAAGTGATGTGCTTTATACATGTGGCAATTCATTTTTATTAATATAGATTTTTTGCTGTTTATGGAAAAGTTTTGTTACTCATATTACTATTTGCTTATTAATAATAAACAAGATTTTAAATTTTATAATTGCATCTTCAATGCTTAAGGCAACACTAAATAATAAAAAAATAAAAAAAATAAAAGAAATAACAGGTCAGTTGGGAAGTGTTCTTTTATTAAGCTTCCATTGAAAACTTGTCCAGAATTTAATACCAAGCTACTTTTGTTTGAAAATTTTTTGATGTTTTGACTTTGAAAGTTGGTACACAAGTTGTTGGTGGTGGTGGTGCTGTTGTTGTTAGTCGGAAGACTGGTTTGATGCAGCTCTCCACGATACCCTGTACTGTGCAAGCCTCTTCATCTGAGAATAAGAACGGCAACCTACATCCTTTTGAATCTGCTTACTGTATTTGTCCCTTGGTCTCCCTCTACAATTTTTACCCCACACACTTCCTTCTAATGCTAAGTTTATGATTCCTTGATAACTCAGAATGTGTCCCATTAACCTGTCCTTTCTCTTAGAATATGCCAGAAATTCCCCCAATTCTGTTGAGCACCTCCTCATTAGTCATTTACCTGTCTAATATCCAGTATTCATCTGTACCACACCATTTCTAAAGCTTCTATAATCTTTTTGCTTGATCTCCTTGTCGTTGCAAGTTTCACTCCGATACAGTGCTACACTCCCAATAAATGCTTTCAGAAAGGACTTTCTGATATTTAAATTATGTTAAGTTTTGTTTCTTTGAAATGCTTTTCTTCTCATAGCCATTCTGTATTTTATATCTTGTTTACTTCAGCCATCAGAAGTTATTTTGCTACGCAAAAATCATTTGCTACTTTTATTGTCTCATTACCCAATCTAATTCCTTCAGCATCGCCTGATTTTCTAATATTACATTCCATTGCACTTGTTTTGTTCTTGTTAATGTTGATCTTATACCCTCCTTTCAAGATACTGTTCATTCCATTCATTTGCTGTCTCTGACAGAATTACTATGTCATCAGCAAACCACAATACGTTTATTTCTTCGCCCTGAACTTTAATCACCTCTCCAAATCTCTCCTTGCATTCCTTCACAGCTTGCTCAATGTAAAGGTTGAGCAACATACGGGAAAGGATACAACCCTGTCTTACTTTCTTCCCAACCATTGTGTCCCTTTCATGCCCTTCAGCTCTAAAAACTGCTGTCTGGTTTTTGTACAAGTTGAATATAACTCTTCATACTCTATATTTTACCCCTGCTACCTTCAGAATTTGAAAGAGTGTATTTCAGTTAACATTGTCAAAAGCTTTCTCCAGATTTACAAATGCTAAAAATATAGGTTTGCCTTTCGTTAACCTGTCGTGTAAGATAGATGGTAAGTTGAGTATTGCTTCCCATGTTCTTACATTTCTCCTAAATCCAAACTGATCTTCAGCAAGGTCAGATTCCACCAGTTTTTCCATTCATCTGTAAATAATTCACGTTAGTATTTTGAAACCATTATTTATTAACCCATTGGCATACAGGTTTTTTATTAACATTTTCACAGTCATACACTTATTTTTTAACACTTTTGATGGTTATTGTAACAACATACTAGACACTATTTCACAGCAATAATTTTGTTATATTTTTATATTATACTATGAGATACTTTCAGACATACTTTAACTGAGTACGACAGTCCTTAAAACATTTGTTCACATGATGACAAACTTTGCATTGTCACACTGAAAGCACGATTCTTTGGACTGTCCTCTGTCTAACACACCTTACCTCTTTTGGTAGGGGTTGCTTTTTGCCTGTTGGAGGAATTCTTGTAGTGAAATGGCCCCAAATTCTTCCTTGGAGTCATAGTAGGCTTGAACCCAGAAGTACAACATTGTAATAAATGCCCACGCTCAAGAATCACTGGCCTGTTTGATCCCATGCAGCTTCTGCCATATATTGACAATGTGTGAAAATTAAATTGGAGCAACAGGTAAGGCAGAGTCCTGCTAAAGTGCGGAGTTATTGGTTGCTTGTACGTCGACAGAAATATGTTGTACATTAATACACATGAGTACAGTGCAGGATATATCTGTCAAAGTATGTCAATGGGTTAAACTGATAGTTCCAAAATTTTCACATTTTTCTGTATGTATTTTCTTTCCAATTGGAATTATTATATTCTTCTTGAAGTCTAAGAGTATTTTCCATGTCTCATACATCTTGCATACCAGGTGGAACAATTTTTTTAATAACTGGCTCTCCCAACAATATCAGCAGTGGTACACACACACATAAAGATATACCATTTAATGGAGGTTTGAAGTTTATATTTCATATAGGGATGAATATATCACACAAAAATACCTTCTCAAAAATTAAAATCATGAATCACAGATAATTTTCATGATTATTTGGATCTGTTTCATTATTTCCCAACCCCCCTCCAAATCTATAAATAAATTAAAATTATGTGTTATTCTCTATTTTTAATTGTGTATTATTTTATTGAATGTTATACATTATTTTTATAGATTTAACTGTATTTTTATTATAATTTCTCCAGACTATTATCAAAAATCATAAAGCTACAAGAAAAACTATAGTATGCCATAAAACATGCCAGTGTTTTTCTTTTTCCTTTTTTTCCCAGCTTTCTGTTACATATGGTATGTTATGAATTGTGAAACTAAGGAAAATTACTCAATACATAAGTGTTAAGTATGCCATTATGCAGTAAATACATTGAGTGTAGTAAACATCTGTACACAATAAGTTTCTTCAAAATTGCAAGGGTATTTTCCAGTGTTTGAAACATTCCCAGAGGCTTTTCTACAGCATTCCTAATGGCCAAAGTTTTGGCAAACTCCTATTGTGGGAAAGCATGACGGAGTCTTGTTTGTGTTGTTGATGTTACTTCCAACTGCAACAAAATATTGTCTACATTTACTAGACATTTTGCTGGGATAAAATAAAGTAAGGAAAAGCAAGAAAATTCATGAAACATCAGTCTCCAACAAACAAGTATGTGTACCAAAAGTATGTGACATATTATATGCTTAACAGTAGAAATGCATATACTTACACACACACAAACTGCTTATGGTGCCACCACAGCGCTGCATGCATGTACCAGGCAATGATGTTGCTGCTGTTATTGTCAGAAGCCATATGGGCTGCAAAAAAAGTGGGTGCCTCAACAGAGATGACATGAAATCTCACATAACCAGTACTGGAAAACTGACTGCTATGATGACTGATTTTATCAGAAACTATGGTCTGCATGACAAGGTTTGTCCTCTTGTTATTTGCTTAGCTACCATTAAAAGCAGCTCCAATTTCCACTATACCTGATGTTAAAAGGGCAGGGGTGAGCAATGGAGTAAGAACGTCAGTATGCAGCAGCAATACCTGTACATAAAAATCCCACCACAAGTCCTCTGAAAAGATATGCAAGACAAAAAGAAAAAAAAATCAAGAATACATAGTGACTTTTTGTGTGGCACAGCAAATGAAAATACAAACTCCCAAATCACATATTGAGCAGCTTGCCATGTCAGTCAGTGAGTACAACATACATCAGGACATCAACAACAAGAAACTGCAACAACACTGATCCAGTAAACTGGTGAAGAATCCATAGCTTCAGCTTCTCCAACACCAGCAAGCTCTGAAACATCTCTACCTTTGCAAAGAAGGAAGATACCTCTGCATCCTCTATGACTACTGGACAGACAGAAGCTATGTGAGGAAGCAGCTCCAGAAATGCAACATGGTCAGAGAACAGGTAGAAACTTTCGCTTGATGCCTGTACCCAGTACCTATGTAAGTGATCCAATTACATGCTCAATAGAGGAAGATAAAGTCACCAATCAGAAACACCATTAAAACTTGTGCGCCTAAATATACAGTACGAAGATTATAGAGGAAAAATTCCTAGCAGGAGATATATATAATAGATGTGGTTTACTTACCAGGCGAAGGAGCACTGGTATGACGGCAACATAAATAAAGCAAACACACACAAAAGCAAGCTTTCACAACCTTGTTGCTTCTTCAGGCAGAGTAGGGAAGGAGAGGGAAAAGGGAAGGATTTGGATTTAAAGGAGCGGGTGAGGAGTCATTCCAATCCCGGGAGAGGGATTATATATAAATATACAGTACAAAAATAAAAATAGAAAAGAGATGACTTACCAAAAAGACCGGCTCGTCGATAGAAACAAATAAAATCACACACATACAAGCTTTCGCCACCACTGGCAGCTTCTTCAGGAAAAAGAGGAAAAAAGGGGAGGAAAAAGGGAAGGATATGGGTTTTAAGGAAGTGGAAAAGGAGTCATCCCAATCCCTTAAAGGAAAAAAAGGAAGGTAAACAAATACACACACACTCAGACATATCGAAACACAAACACACCTAGACAGACATTTGTAAAAAGCAAAGAAGTTGGACAGAGATACCAATTGAGGCAGAGGCTCTGTCCACAGAACCAAGGCAAAGATGCTAAAGATAGTGGGTGGGAATTTGAGTTAGTGGAGATTGAGACCAGGTGGGCAACGGGAGGAGAGAATAAGCTGAAGGGCAAGTTCCCATCTCCAGAGTTCTGAAAGGTTGGTATCAGTGGGAAGTATCCAGATAACCCGGATGGTGTAACACTGCGCCAAGATGTGCTGGCCGTGCACCAAGGCATGTTTAGCCACAGGGTGATCCTCATTACCAACAAACACTGTCTGCCTGTGACCGTTCATGCGAATGGACAGTTTGTTGCTGGTCATTCCCACATAGAACGCTTCACAGTGCAGGCATGTTAGTTGGTAAATCACGTGGGTGCTATCGCAAGTGGCTCTGCCCTTGATCGTGTACACCTTCCGGGTTACTGGACTGGAGTAAGTGGTGGTGGAAGGGTGCATAGGGCAGGTTTTACAACGGGGGCGGTTGCATGGGTAGGAGCCAGAGGGTAGGGAAGGTGGTTTGGGGGTTTCATAGGGATGGACTAGGAGGTTACGAAGGTTAGGTGGGCGGCGGAAAGACACTCTTGGTGGAGTGGGAAGGATGTCATTAAGGATGGATCTCATTTCGGGCCAGGATTTAAGGAAGTCGTATCCCTGCTGGAGAGCCACATTCAGAGTCCGCTCCAGTCCCGGAAAGTATCCGGTGACAAAAGGGGCACTTCTGGGATTCTTTGGTGGAAGGTTCTGGATTTGAAGGAATGAGGAGGTGGCTCTGGTAATTTGCTTCTGAACCAGATCAGGAGGATAGCTGCGGGATGTGAGAGCTGTGGGATGTGAAAGCTGTTATTAGGTTTTTGGTGTACTGGTTCAGGGATTCGGGACTGGAGTAGACTCTTTTGCCACGAAATCACCCACGTGATTTACCTAATAACAGCTTTCACATCCCGCAGCAGACAGTGTTTGTTGGTAATGAGGATAACCCTGTGGCTAAACATGCCTTGGTGCACGGCCACACATCTTGGCGCAGTGTTACACTGTCCGGGTTATCTGGATACTTCCCACCGACACCAACTTTCAGAACTCCGGAGATGGGAACTTGCCCTTCAGCTTATTCTCTCCTCCCATTGCCCACCTGGTCTCAATCTCCGCTAACTCAAATTCCCGCCCACCATCTTTAGCATCTTTGCCTTGGTTCTGTGGACAGAGCCTCTGCCTCAATTGGTATCTCTGTCCAACTTCTTTGCTTTTTACAAATGGCTGTCTAGGTGTGTTTGCGTTTCGATATGTCTGAGTGTGTGTGTATTTGTTTACCTTCTTTTTTTCACTTAAGGGATTGGGATGACTCCTTTTCCACTTCCTTAAAACCCATATCCTTCCCTTTTTCCTCCCCTTTTTTCCTCTTTTTCCTGAAGAAGCTGCCAGTGGTGGCGAAAGCTTGTATGTGTGTTTGTGTGTGATTTTATTTGTTTCTATCGACGAGCCAGTCTTTTTGGTAAGTCATCTCTTTTCTATTTTTATTTTTGTTTATCCCACCGGGAAAGTTTCCCTCTATAATTTAAATATACAGTACCTTAGAAATAAGCTTAATATATTACAAATTTTGTAAATGAACATACACCTCATATATTGGCGTTAACTGAGCATGGATTAAAATCAGATCAAATTACTTACTTAAACTAGAGAGCTACATTGTAGCAAACAGTTATTGTAGACAACGTAAGGAGGGTCGCTTAGCAGTTTATATCAATGATAATTTGGAGTGTAAGAAAATGAACAATTTAGAGCAATACAGTAAAGGAGGATTGATTGAAGTGTCAGTAATTGAACTACGCACCTTCGGTTGCAGGAAACGTTTGAGGAAGCCTAAAATTATTGGGATTTATTACCCACCAAAGGCTGAGGCATGGAGTTTCCTTAACATATTGAGTAAAATAGTGGGATGTTCAGGTCCCAGTGAACTCACTATACTTGATGATCTAAATATTGAGGCAAAAGCATGCAAATATTACCAACATGAGGTTAATAGATATTATTAATTCATATGAATGTAGTCAACTCTTATACCAGAATAACAAAATCCTCATCTAGGAGAATAGATTCCTGAGAAAAGCACAAGACAGACCAAAACATTAGATCGAACAGATATGTCAGTGAATAGATGGGCAGTTCATTATTTCGTGGAAAAGGAAAAAAATTAAAACTTATATGCTGAGGACAGATTGAGCCAGGACTCCAGCTTCGCATCTCTCAACAATAAACACAGGACCAAGTCGCTCTCGCTAAAATTATTTCCCTCTCGTTTTATAAGTTCTACTTGAAATATTCACTGTTCTATTTTGCTTCTTTTTTTATATTTCCTCGCACTTATTTCCTGTTTTCATGCTTAATCTGTGATCAGTATTTGTCAGGCTGTCCAGTGCCTCATACAAGACCGCTGAATGGAGGTGGAGAGTTTACCTTGCGACTTGAGTGTACTAGATGACAGTGATTTTCTTTGTAGTGAAGAGGAGGCATACTATGGTGATTGTCATTCAGAAAATGCAGAAGAATTGCAGAGTTCCAATGTATGTAAATCTATGGGACTTAACTACTTTGGTCATCAGTCCCTAGCCTTACAAACTACTTAACCTAGCTTAATGTCAAGGACAACAAATACACCCATGCCAAGGGAGGGCTCGATCCTCCGATGGTGAGCAGCAGAACGCTCCACAGGTAGGCACCTTGGAACACTTGGTCACTCCATTGCAGCTAATTGCAGGGTGATGACAGTGTGGAGGCACAGCTTAAGTATATGTTTCACGACATATCTGAAGATAAGGATGACTATTGTGTGGAAATCTACATAAAAAAAGAGCTTAACCTGTCAAATGGAGATAATCTAACTGAATCTTAACAGAAAGAACCACATAATATGCAAAATTTTCTATTTAAGAATGAAGAAGTTTTGCAAATTCGTCCTGCTGTTAATTCTGATAAGGATTTCTGTAGGTTATTGCTAACAAACAATATGTTGTAGCTTGTAGTTGATGAAATAAATGATAATGCAGTAAACATATTTTTGACCAAAAATACCAAAGAAGGAACTTTTAAGTATAGGCCAATTACTGGTTTTCCTGGCTTTGCGTTACATATGGGTAATGTAAAATATCAGCAATTACAATATTACTGTAAGAAAGAACTGCTGTTTGAGAATAGTGATGAGTGTAAGCAGAGACTGGTATTTAATCATATTGAGCTCACTGAATTTTGAGGAAAAAAAAATTCTACTTCCAGAATACACAAAATCAGATGATGGATTAAATAAGATATGACATATAATGTATTATTTTAACATTAGAATATAACAAGTTTATTATCTGGGAAGAGATTTATCAATAGATGAATCAGTGATTCTTTGGAGGGAAAGACTGTCATTTAGACAATAAAGAAAAAAATCAAAGGGAATAAATATGCCATTAAGATGTATGTGCTAAACAATCCAGATGATTTCATAAATAAGAATGCTGTGTACAGGCAAGTACAAATACTGTACATAGGAGGAGAAAAAGTCATGCTGAAAAGATTGTTATTTTAATAATGAAATATCTGATAGGAATATCAATAATGGAGGATAGGTAACAACTCACTGTAAAGAGGCTTGGTGAGCTGCTGACAGACACAAAAATAGATAATCACATTCACACAACTTAAATTTTCAGCCATGGCTTTTGTCAGAAAAAAGAATCGCATACATTCACATTATCACTCAGACAACTATACACACACAACTATCATGTCCGGCCATTCCAGCAACACAAGCTAGATAGTTATGCACTTGACAGAAAAACTGCATGTGATCATCATATTTACATGGACACTTATTTTAACAGTTTTAATTGGGCTCAAACTGTGTTGAACCTAAAAGCATATTATTTTTGAGAACCCTATGAAAAACCCTGTGATAAAATTCTTATCATTAAACCAATCTGACTCAAAGTAGAAAGAACAATAATATTCCTTAAATCAAATTCAAAATTAGCCCCACGACCAGCTATTAACATTGTTAAACAACCAATAAAAAGAATATACCAACCAAAATCATCAACTAATAATATAGGATTAAACAAATAAATTAAGTAAAGTAAATTGTGTACTATCAATTATGAGATAGATTCCTCTGAATGGAATAAAATACCACCAAATTCTTTGGGTTTGAAGATCTTAACTAATACTACCCAGGTAAAACAAAATTTATACTTAAAGTAATAGGGTATCTAATCCTAGTTTATTTTATAAGTTTCATAGATTCAAAAATCACATATAAAAATATCACTCAATGATCTTATTGCAACATTACCCAGGTGCTTTGAAATTAAATAGGAAATATACCCCCAAAGAAGTTATATCGGCAAAATTTCGGAGAGGAACTGCAATCGTGTGGTATTCTAATGGAGTGATAATTTGGGAATGGAAGAATCAACAAGAAGTATCCTACATTTTCAAAGACATGTAATTGTAAATGTTGTATAGAGAGTGACAAATGAATGCCAGCAAAAGAAACCTTTGCCAATTATTAGGTACAATACGTGTATATGAGTACGAAGTCTTTCACGGCGACACTTCTGTATAAAACTTTCTCGGACTTCTTGCCACATCAATTCTTGATAAAATTTCAAGCTTTTGAAGATATCCTCCATCTTCTTCGTCAGGAGCCGCTGACTGACAGTGTTGGTGCTTATGATTGGTCGGCCGCTATGTCACGCTGTCACAGATACAGTCTATGTCTGCGCTGGTGGCACCACCCCTCCTGTAGTATCGAAGACGTTGCGTGACGTGTCTCTGCTGCATTTCTGTATCGAGTGGTCGTGTCCAAGCAGCACTAAGATTATACCCGCTATCACGCTACAACTTCTTTGATTACAGAATCCCAGTATGTGGAGGCCTGGGACAATTTTTTGTTTCGTCATAAAGAATTTTATGTTTGTTCATGAGGCGGTGCTCAGTGACCGCTGATTTCCCCAGTTGTCAGTTTTTAATATGCTGCTGGTGTTCTGTACAGCGTTCGGAAACGGTACGAATGGACTGACCAATATAATTACTTCTGCACTCACATGATATGTTGTATATTCCAGGGATCCTAAGGCCGAAGTATCCTTAACAGGGCACTGCATCTCCTTAATTTTCCTAGGTGGTCGGAAAATCGATCTTATACCTTGTCTCCCCAGAACTCTGCCTATTTTGCTCGATGTGGCTCCACAGAAAGGCAGGAACGCCGTCAGTTGTCCATCACTTGGATCTTCAGTATTATCCTGTTTCCATTTCTTTGCATACGCTATCTTTTATATCACATGCACCATAGCTGTTCTTATGGAACACATACTTCAGATGATGAATTTCGGATTCCAAATAGTCATCATCAGAAACAGTTTTTGCTCTGTATATTAATGTGTTTAGAATGGCTCTCTTCTGAACTGAGTGGTGGAAACTCTGTGCGCTGAGATACAAATCCGTGTGCATTGGTTCGCGGTATACAGAGTGGCTGAGATGCCCATTGGTTGCCCTGGTGCCATCCTGAAGTACCTCCACCAAGTTTTTGTGGGCTAAACAGTGTCGTGATTTTAATGGGAAACACACCGTATGCCTCCTTGCATTGAGGCCACATTCCCAAAGACATTTTTGAACTGTCGGTGTTGATACTGCACGTCCTGTTGCAACTGACTTGCGTACAGCATCCTGACTCGACGTGCTGTTATATGGAGATAATGGTCGTCTCTTGCTGATGTTTCCCATGGACTGCCTTGGGCTTGCTTCTTTTAACGGTTCCTGTTATCTGTGATCGCTTCCATGTCCTGGAAATTACACTTTGGAACACTCCATTAGCTTCAGCCACCTCCCTCTGTGTCTGTGCCGCTTCCAAACTCCTATGGCTCTCCATGCCATAGCTTGGGGTAGGCCTAAGTCACATTGTTGTTACATTGCACTGCCTACTCACTACACTATCTGAACCCAACTGCTTGTATAATTATTTTGGTAGAGTAGAGGCCCCTGCATACCGATTCATCGTACGACCACAAGATGTCCAACGAACCAACCAATTAGTAGCAGCCTACACACGTTCCGACCAACTGCACACAGCGCCACCCTGTTCTGGTGTCTGCCAGTCGAACTTTTTTTTTTTTTTTTTTTTTTTTTTTTTTTTTTTTTTTTTTTTTTTTTTTTCGTGTGTTCGCTGTGCAGACGACCTCAGGCATGGAAGTTGGTTGGGAAGCCCTACACACGATACAACTTGTCGGGTGAAGTGATGGGGGAATCGGAGATCGGGTGGTCAGGCACTACCAAACGGCCGACAAGGAAAATTGGTCGGGTTGTGCCTAAAATTATCGGGTGACCAACGAATTGGTCCAGTAAATCGCATTGTGTGTAGGGTCCTTAAACACAAGTCCACACCAAACCCCTCTGCAGCAACTTTCTGTTATTATGACTATCTCAGAATCCGTAAGTTGGTGTGTCTATTCCTTACAACCGACGAAGACGCCAAATCATTTTAGTATATTCTGCCGATGACAATACCTCAGAACCTAGATATTTCAATTGATCCCATAAAAGTTTTGACCGGTGTAGTATAATATCTGTAGACGGCTAATTCTCTCATACCTGCAGCAAATATGCTATTAATTGACGACCTTCACCAGAGTCAATGTTAATGATACGCAGTGGCGGCTTGTACAAAATTTGACCAGTGTGTTACAATATTACAAAAATAAACAGGAAACAAAATATACTAAAATAAAAAGTCAACCTTTGTATGATTGCCTTTAATTAAATATCAATTAATACTGTACTGACAGTAAGACCTTCAGGGGAATCTATAACAGTGCTGCCAACTGCACGTATTCATTGCAGGTAGTAAACATAACGTTTAAAAAATATTAATTTTATTTACAGAAATTAAAAATTTTGACTCAGAGGTATTTGAATACGAGCCTCACGCAGGTAGGTTTGAGAGACAACGCACAAGACGCAAGAGCCAGGGCTTATTTGACTCTGTATGCCGCGATATTCGTCATATACTATTCTTCCACAGCCGTCACCCGCAGCGCGAAGAGAAATATTGATCTGGTGTTGCAGTCGGTCTCAGCCAGCGCCCCCTATAGAAGAAAGCCTGTGCACGACGTCACAACATGGCGGCGGTGAGAGGCTTGGAGTCCTCTGAAAGATTGTAAACATTAGCAGTGCACGCTGTTTATAGTGCATTCTTTCGTTCAGGAGTGTATTTATTACGTAAATTGGTGTTGTTTACGGTGTGATCGCTACGCTGGATGATTTGTGTGTAAGGAAAACGTGCGATCTCATTTTTATTGACAAAATGCCGTTTCGCTGTTCTGTGCCGAAATGTAGAGGAAATTACGACTGTGGCCCAAAAATTACCGTCTTTAAATATCCGGAGAAGAATAAGTTAATGGGGGTGGTTACGTAAATAAAATGAATCGCAATATCCAACGTAAACAGTCATGACTTAAATCTCTTTTATATGGTTAAACAAAAACGAAAACTCACTCATTAACTTGAAGAAGGAGCCAAGCTATCCTGGGAATTCTTGATACCCTTTTCTTCTTCTCCGGACGTTTAAAGACGGTAATTTTTGAGCCACAGTCGTGATTTCCTCTACATTTCGGCACAGAACAGCGAAACGCCATTTTGTCTCTAAAAAAGCGATCACACGTTGTTCTCACGCACACAATTCGCCAGCGTAGCGGTCACACCGTACACAACACCAATTTACGTAATAAATACACTTCTGAACGAAAGAATGCATTATAAACAGCGTGCACTGCTAATGTTTACATTTCAGAGGACTCTAAGCCTCTCACCGCCGCCATGTTGTGACGTCGTGCGCAGGCTTTCTTCTATAGGAGGTGCTGTCTCAGCACACACGAGTCGCCAGGCCTTAGGTCACGTCTGCGCATGCGCACTAGCGAACAGACGACTGCGCCGCCTCTCTGCGCACGTACCAGTGCGGCTGAATCCCACTTCAGCACACACAGCTGGTTTCCAGCTATCGCGGCGAGAGCGCTCCAAAATGCGTTTTCATCCTTATTACTAGCATTCTAATAGGCATTGGAAGGGAGTGGCATAATTTTATTGTTATATCTGGCTCGTATTCCAAGAGAAAGGATATAATTTTACAGCGATTTCTCGCTTGCATTCGAAGAGAAATGGGCATAATTTTAGTAATATATTTATAGTGTGCTGCAGCACATTAGCACATTATCACCAGCCGCCACTGATGATACGCAGTTTATGTTAATCCAGTTTCACCTTCCTTTTCCTCCTTCCTCAGGAATTTTCGTTTTGGAATACAAATATATTCCGAATGCGGTGGATTTGTTGCTTTTCTGAAGGAACTCAGGTGGATTTAGGAGCGTCTGCTCCGCGCGTTTTGTGGCTGCTTCCCATCAGGGGCTGCCGCGCGGTTCCCCACCAATAGCTCGCGTTGTTTTCAAACAACTTTCTGTGGGAAAGGACGTAATCGTGGCATTCTAGCGCTGTGAAGGCGACCTTAAACGAGACTAACAATTTGTCGATCGCTATAGCGCCGACCTGGCGTTAATAAATGTGCGAGCTTTGTTGTTGTTTAGACGGGACTAAGCCAATTGTACCGGATTCTGCGAGACAGTCCCGCATTTGGATTCATTATCCCGCTATGGCATAATTACTGAAAATGTCCCGCAAAATGGCAAAATCGTCCCGAATTCCACCAATTTTAAAATTACTGGACTGAGAGCACAAGCCGAAACTATCTGTGTACGGCACGCTAAGCATACTGCTTGCAAGTCAATTTCACAATGCATCACCTACGAATAAGAGTCTTCTTACATTAAATAGAAAAGAAAAAGCCATACTCATAATCCATTTCAAAATGACAAATTTGCTAGCAGTGGAAGTTGTTTTTGTTTTACACTGGTACCGCAGTAGGTGATAGGACGACTTATTAAAATACTAGCTGAACCCCCGCTGCTTCGCATGCGTAGACTGGTTGGTCTGCACCAGTTGTTTCTTTTTAATCCTGATCAAGAGTCCATATCCTAAGTTTCGTAGATATAGCTCGGAATTTGAGTTAACAGCATCATATTTTTGCAAATCAATTTTTGCATCCCGTATTTCACCCCCTTATTAGTCTAATTTCCAAAATACCGAAACACGTGTCTTTTAAATTCGAACCCCGAATCCAAATCCGAAAATTTGTAATTTTAACTTCAAAATTGCCTAAATAGCAACAGATTTTCGAAATACACCCCCTCTCCAATTTAACCCCATTGCTGGTTGAATTTCCAAAAATAGGGAAACACTTATTCAAAAATGTTCAAATGTTAGTATAGCTTATGGAACTTAACTACGGGGTCATCAGTCCCTGAACTTACAAACTACTTATGAACTAGCTAACACTAAGGACGGCACAAACATCCATGCCCGAGGGGGGATTCGAACCCCCGACCGTAGTGGCCGTGCAGACCGTGACTGGCGCGCTTCAGTCCCCTCGGCCACCGCGGCCGGCGAAACACTTATTTTTTAACGTCTAACCAACTATACAAATATCAATTTTTGCAGCTCTAGCTTCAAAATTGTATCAATAGCAACGTGTTTTCAAAAAGAATTTTTGATGCTCTATTTAACCCTCTTCCTTGTTGAATTTCCAAAAATACTAAAAATCATGGATTTTTAATCCTGACCAAGATTCCATATTCGAAGTTTCGTAGCTGTAGCTTAAAATTTGAGTTAACATCAACATATTTTTGAAAATCAATTTTTTACGTCACCTACTTTCCCCCTTATTTGTCGAATTTCAAAAAATGCCGAAACACGTGTCTTTTAAATTCGAACCCTGAATTAAAATCCGAAATTTTGTAGTCCTAGCTTCAAAATTGCCTAAATAGCTACGTATTTTCAAAAAACGTTTCATCCTCTATTTCACCCTCTTATGGACGGAATATCGAAGAATCGCTTCTTAAATGACGCCTACATAGTAAGATCAACACCCTCTACAAATTTCAAGTTTCTATCTTCAGTGGTTTGGGCTGGTCGATGATGACTCTGTCAGTCAGTGAATCGGGACACCTAGAAGAAGATTATTTTTTTGGAATATTTTTCGGTGCTCAAGGTGCCAAACATGATGTAATATCATCACAGTCAGTATAAAAGTATTTTAAATCTGACATTCAGATGCAGTATCAGCGTTATCTTACTTCCTTCAGGAAAAGATTGTGAAATCCTGAAAATGCAACAACGAAAGTGAGTGCGCATTGCATGTAATAAGGTAAGGCACAATTAAACTCTGCTGAACTTCTTTAATAAAGTAGTTCAAATGGTTTTAAAAAGTTGTTTTTATCCAATTCAATTTGAGATTATTGCAAAACATAATTCTTTGTGCGGTGTTAAGCAACTTATCAAATTGTTTGGAGCACGTTGCTCAAAAAGCTGGAACAAAGTAGTGCTGACAACGAAGGTGATCGGAAAATCGTAACGGAGAAAAATTATGTAAAATTTGTCGGACTCTAAAATTCAAAATAGGAGCATGAGATAATATTTATGAACTGTAAATAAACATTGAAAATGTTACTTTAAAAGTAAATGAGTAGGTCTACTCTGCTGTCCTAAATTTCTTTCCTAGTTTCAGAATAACTGGCACAATGAGTTTCACGTTCTCGAAATGTCCCGCATTGAGTTTTGAAAAAGTTGGCTGCCTTAGACTAAGCAGCTAGATCATCAGCCCCAGTGTGTGAGTGTCAGGACCATCTAAACCATACACCGGGAAATCGTGACATAGATACTCGTAGAGAAAAGCAAAATGTTTTCGTGAATCAAGAATGAAAATGTGATTGCCGCAAGATTCAGCAATTAGAGCTGTGCTGTAAGGTTCGTGCTGAAGCATAGATTCGCAAAATACGGATTTCATGGTAAACATCACAGTTTTACAAGCGACAGTGCTATATTAATTGCTCTATGAATAACCATACCTTCGAAATTTTTACTTGCTGAGTAATGGCAATATTATTATTATTACAAAGATTACACACTCAAAACATGGGGAGAGATTTAAATAAATGTACAGAGTAATCATTATATTACTATGACCCGTGACTGTTTCTGAAATAACTGAATTTAAAAGTGAAGTTGCACCTATGATGAAGATTTTTTATTTGGATAAGAAGTGTCCTAAGAGAACTAGCTGGTAAATTATCTTTTGTTCTTT
This sequence comes from Locusta migratoria, assembly GCA_026315105.1. NCBI lineage: Eukaryota > Metazoa > Arthropoda > Insecta > Orthoptera > Acrididae > Locusta > Locusta migratoria. The sequence continues at coordinate 578,813,541 of CM048746.1, read as the reverse complement.
ATAGACGACTGACAGCAAGTTAATTTTTTTAATTATTTCTAATATGTCAGTTTTTGTACTTTTATTCCGAGTGGTAATTTGTTTTGCACCATTATGAACGGGTTTTGAATAATTACTCGCATTTGTGTGTTTTATGCATTTGCAAATTGTTGACAGTATCAACAAAGTTGCACCTATCAGAGAGAGAGAGAGAGAGAGAGAGAGAGAGAGAGAGAGACATCACACTGTTACGTTTAACTAACATCCAATATTCCACAGTGTACTTTAGTTAGATAAAAATAAAACTACAGAATCTGTTTTAAATGTGGAGATGAAAACAGCATTGTCAGGAGGCGAACCTTTTTCCTTTTGGTCCACAGTCATATGCTTAACCAAGAGGCCACAGAAATCACTAACCCAGCATAGGGTTACCACACGTCCTCTTTTTCCCGGACATGTCCTCTTTTTGAGGTAAGAAAATGTGTCCGCCGGAATTTATAAAATTCTACAAAATGTCCTCTTTTTTGGGTTCCGAGAAAGAAAATTTATTTTTGTCATTGGCGACAACATGTTCATTTACACTGCAGTTCCAAACTGTTCGCAACTATACACAGAGTGAAACTGCCGTTCACAATTTCGTACTCCGCATGGGTCTGACAGTTGCAAACGATTCGGATCTTCTCTGCGAAGGAACCCGGTTGTCTATCCTGTATTCAACCACTGTATTCTGTCTTCTGCATTACGTTCTATGGCGTTGCTTTTGATATACTTTGTGGTTTAGGTTAAAGCTGTATTGTGTGTTCGAGATCGTAGGCATCCTTTTGCTTCAAAATAAATCACGAACTTAAATATAACATAATACCGAAGAGAAAGTCAGTGTTAATATGTGCTCCTGAAGAAATACAAATCATTCAAGAGAATTATCAAACGAATGTAAGAATTAATGATACACTGTGCTCCGATCAGCTTTGTAATTTTATAATTTTTTTAAAGATTATCAAAGGAAACAGAACATACCAGCAGCTGAAGTGTGGTGTGCATATTTAAATCACTCATCTAGTGTTGTTAGTTATTCTGAACTGCTGAAAATTGTAGACTTCTTTTTTTCTGCAACTAGTCATTATGCCGACACAGAACATGTCTTTTCTCTTGTGAACACACAGTGAAAAAAAGACAGGAACAGATTTAAAATATACTGTTATTATACTGTATGTGTACAGTATAATTTCAAACATTTGAAATGCCGGAGCTTTTCTCAGTGCTTGTTACAAAACAAAAAGCTCTTGAGAGAGATTTCGTCGTCCACCAAATATAATTGTTTCAAAAGTGAATAAGACAAGAATGAGACAATTGAGTATAGTGATGAGGAATAAACTGCCAAAGTTCATAATATTTTGTTTTCCAACAACCACACAGGGTTAATGTTTGTAGTAGTTTTATGTGATTTATTAATAAAGTTGTATATTACTTTATGTTAAAGATAAAGTGTCCAACTTTTTATATGAACTCTCCTCTTTTTTGGTGATGGACATATGGTAACTCTAACCCAGCATCGCCTTTATTCTGAGTCTAATCACAGATTTGTTTCTTCATTGATACGGTTCATTGCATCATTAAGTCGTACCTACAGTGACGTGTTGCTGATAAAGGTCAGTGTACTGATGAATTACATCGATATTGTTTCATAATACGTAACACGGAAAAGGAATGCAGCATGACTGTTCCAAATGGAAGCAACTGTCACAGGGGTCGTCAGTCGATCATACGCATTAAGCAGTGTCGATAGTCGAAAGCATAGCGACGGTTACAAAACGCTGTGCCCACTAGGTCAGCGACCAGAACCGCGCACTCGCCGAGCCCTCATGCGTTTCGCGGGTAGACGGGCCCCATTGCACCATTGCTACAATCATGGCCCCCACATTCGATTGCGGGCCCTGGGCCCAGAATCAGAGACGGGCCCTGCCCACCTCTTTTTTACGGTTGTGTGCAGTAGTTTATAATTGCAAGTTTATATCATAATCATGCTCTTTTTAGAATGTACTTTAATTTGGCATAATCTCTACACATAAAAGGAAGTGTCCCGATTGACTGACTGACTGACTCATCATCGCCCAGCCCAAACCACTGAAGATAGGAACTTGTAATTTGTGGAGGGTGTTGATCTTTCTCTGTAGGCGTCATTTAAGAAGCGATTTTTCGATATTCCGTACGTAAGGGGGTGAAATAGGGGAAAAATACGTAGGTATTTAGGCAATTTTGAAGCTAGAACTACAAAATTTCGGATTTTAATGCAGGGTTCGGATTTAAAGGACACGTGTTTCGGCATTTTATGAAATTCGACAAATAAGGGGGTAAAATAGGTGACGCAAAAAAATTATTTTCAAAAATATGTTGATGTTAACTCAAATTTCAAGCTATAACTACGAAACTTAGGATATGGACTCTTGATCAGGATTAAAAATCCATGATTTTTAGTATTTTTGGAAATTCAAAAAGTAAGGGGGTTAAATAGAGGATCAAAAATTATTTTTGAAAACACGTTGCTATTGATACAATTTTGAAGCTAGAGCTGCAAAAATTGATATTTGTATAGTTGGTTAGACGTTAAAAAATACGTGTTTCGGTATGTTTGGAAATTCAACCGTCAAGGGGGTTAAATTGGAGAGGGGGTGTTTTTTGAAAATGTGTTGCTATTTAGGCAATTTTGAAGTTAGAACTACTAATTTTCGGATTTTAATTAAGGGTTCGATTTTAAAAGACACGTGTTTCGGAATTTTTTGAAATTCGACAAATAAGGGGGTAAAATAGGTGACGCAAAAAATTTATTTTCAAAAATATGGTGCTGTTAACTCAACTTTCAAGCTATAACTACAAAACTTAAGATATGGATTCTTCATCAGGATTAAAAAGAAACAAAAGGTGCAGACCAACCAGCCTACGCATGCGAAGCAGCTGGGGTTCAGCTAGTAAGGTATAAATTTGATACGGTAAGCTTCATATATAAAATTATTTTTCTTAAAATTGAGACTTTACTTACAATAGCCGCAGCAGGTCCGTAGTCAGAATTTGGTTTCGGGAGAGGGGTTTGAGAATCAGCCAATTATGACGTATATTCTAACTTGTGAAGCTTTACAACATAAGTTGAACTAAACGCGCAGATGATTTCAATAGAAACAATATTGGATTTTATTCAATACAAATATCGAAGAAGCAATTTCAGCATACTTTTCAATTACATTATCAGGAATTAGGTGAATAGTGAGGTTTTCGTGGAGGGGGGGGGGACTGGTCCCCTTCACCCCCTCCCCACCAGCTACGGCCGTGGGCCACAGGAAGCCCTAGTTTGGCTTCACAGAACACTTGTTCGTACTTCTGGCAGACGCTGCGCCAGGTAATGCGGAATTGCTGTACACACGTGAAAATCTCATCTTAGCAGGAAGTTGGCGAAAGGAAAAAAGTCTATCACTTCATAACACCGAAAGCTGATCCATCAATTCCTTTTGAAGCCACGCCAAAAGTAACGTCAAACTGCTGCGCCAGCGGCATGACTTGAGAACGAATCCGTAAGCGGTTGGCATTTGATAATAGAAGGATTGCATGCAAGCTACTACGTATAAGAACCTCTGGGGCCAAATTGGCCCTATGCAGTTTGTGAGGATACTGCTGGCCTCCTCATCTCAATGTTATTGTACGATACCGTCGGCGTCAGACTGGTGTAATAGTGATATATTTTGCGTGTGAAGCTACAAACGAAATAACCAGTCTAGGAATCAGTGTAGGACAGTGTCTCGGTGATACTGTGATCAAAACAAGTGGTAGATTTCATTAATTAAGAGTTTCATATATTTTCTTTCCAGACAGTTCTATAAACAATAGTTTCGTCAATGTATGTTATTTTAAAGACTTAGACAGACGAATGGTTAAAACTTTTGTATCTACGTAAAGACATCAAAATAAATAGCATTGTATATATGTTAGGCTCATAAACAAGTTGTATAGAGCAGCTAATTGTGTTATTTCGACTATTACATTAATTCTCAATATTGAATTCTTTGCATATATTGACTGACATGAGATTTTGAGTATATTTTGTGATTGGCCATGAGATTTGATAGTTCAATATATGTTAGGAACATGTATGATGTACTCGTTAACTAATTAATTGACATTTAATATTTTGGTTTGTTGTCACACAAAAAGTAGCGTGATTAAAACTAAAAAGATAGGTGCGATCTAAAATTATTGTATGTATAGTTTTCATTTTTATATTGTGATTATTTTTGTGTACATGAAATGTTTTCTTTGTGTGTTTGGTACTTGTAAATTAGTATATTCAATTGTTATGAACAATGGATAATGTAACGTCATTATTGCCGATGTTATATATTTGCCTCACCGCCTTGCGTGGGGGAGTTCGAGTTTCAGTCGTTTGTCAAGTGCTCTGGAAGCTATGTCAGTCTTTGTTTTGAAATGGAAGTACTACCGTTCTGATGCTTTGTAAATGTTTTGTTGTTAAAATGTTTGGTGGAGAAACAGTTTGATTTCAAATTAAACAAGAAGTGAAAAATTGTATCTACGAGTATTTATTTCTACCACGACGCCCCAGGAGAATAATGTTGCAGCGAGCAGAACCCCCATACATCGTAAAGTTGAAAAGCTGAGTATCGGTAGAATAAACTGTAATTACTCAAAAATATAGTAAAACGTTTTAAGTTTTATTGCTTATATGGCCAGATTGTGAAAGATAATTCAGTGTAACCATCATATGCATTTTCATTGATTTTTAACAATGGAAGGTCCAGATTGGAATGTTGATAATATGAGGATAGCTAGCAACGCACCATAAAGATGATCGCTAAGCTGCCAAACAACTCATATTCACAGTCATACAACTTGTAAATTTTCGGGCATGAACTTCGTCAGAAAAGATCACACTCACACAATCACTCAGGCATAACTGATCCATACATGACCGCCATTCCCAGCTGCCCTACTGCAATCAGTGCTGCAATGTATGGCATTGTTGAAACAAGAAGGAAACAACAGTTGGTTTTATTTCATACACAGCAATGACGTAACTATGGGGGGGGGGAGTTGAGGGGGATAGAACCCCCCCCCCCCAGAACCTGAAAAGAAAAAGAAAAAAAAAAAAAAAAAAAAAGGGAATAAAAAGAAAGAAATCGTATAACAGCAATATGGTAAAGGTAAAGATTGGAAACTTGGGGTGTTTTACCATAAGCTTTCACTGGATCGGAGTGAATTAGTTTCTTCAACGGGAGTGGTAGATGGTAGTCTGTCTGGAAACTGACTAAAATTTTGCTCGTCAAGCAGGTCTATCCCCCCCCCCCCCCAAAGCCAAGTGCTAGTTACGCCACTGATACACAGTATTACAAGGAAACATGCCGAAAATACAGAGAAACGCTATGAGGGGCCAAATTGGCCCTGCGGTCCTTCTAGGTAGTAAACTTATTTGGGAATCTATTTGAAGTAGAATACTCTAAATGAGGGTGCACAATACTTTGGTCAACTTAGTTAATACACACATACAATACCAACCAATGGCAATAACTAAGAGCATCAATCGAAGTTATCGTTTAAGATAAGCGGTTTATCATAAATATTTACTACAATTGCCGGTAGAATCTTCTACAATTTCGTTAGATGAAAAATATTCTTGATTTTTTTTTTCTAGTTTGTTTTTAATTTCAGTAATCTTGTAGGGCTGGACTCGGGCCCCCTTCAGCACCCGGCCCTGGACCCGTGGATCCACCCAGCCCCACCCTTGTGGGGTCATGGCTACAATACAGAGAGCCCCAAAGGTGGACAGCCGTTGTAGAGATGGGCTTGAACACACTCGAAAAACACGCGACGTACTCTCGAGAAGTTGTCGACACTGCTGCGCTCTCTGGAAGCTGAGTGAAACTACTGTTCAAGGAAGCATTGCCCAGTGGCGGCTGCTGCTTCAGATGACTTTTCTTTGAGAGCCGAATATTGATAGTGGCGCATCATCCCACCCCCCCTCCCCTACCCACTCGGCGTCCACTCTACGCGAGTGGAAGCGACCCAGTTTCCCCTCCTCCCTTTAGATGTATTTCCGTTAAAAGATCTGCAGATTGTCTTACCTCGGCTTGTTTGCTTTTGCTTCAACTCGAGCTGAGGCGTCGGCCTCCCAAACTTCTTTGTTTCACGCTTTTGTTCCAAGCTTAAAGCTGAGAAATTTGTTTCTAAAAGATACCGAACATTGTTCATTTTTTTAAAATAATAAACACCAAAATCATATTAATATTCACATGGGCACTAAAAGTTAAAACACAGTAAGTAACTGTTTACATTGTTAAGTGACTGTAACAAAAGGTATCTATTACAATGAAGAGACAAGTTACCTTCGGGTCACGTGATACTGTCAGCAGCGCCCCCTCCTAACCTTACGCATACGCAAAGGCTGCTCACCCCCACATCTTTTCAAACAGTTAAATATTTGTTACAACGAAGAATATAAATGTCATTTACCCTCAAAATCGCAACACATTTGCTAAAACGTCTAACGATATGTGGCAAGTAAAAATACAAAAGTCATTATTGTTAAAAAGAAGATTGGGTTTTTAAAAAATGCTTGCAGTTGGTATCGAACGCACTACCTTTCACTGCACAGCGCAATGCGCCAACAACACAGCTATTCTTGCTAGGTCGAGAGTAGTGACTTCATTATTATTCATCATCGGATCTTCTGAAGGCTTTTTCAGTTGATGCGTTTTTAATGTATAGTTATACGATATTTTACCAAATATGATGTGTTTTGATGGATCTACAATGCGCAAAAAAAAAAAAAAAAAAGCGGATGTTGCCTTCACGATGGATTTGCCGATGCGCAAGGCGTCGTGCACAGTAGGTCCATTGTCTTGCTTCGGGACCATTCGTGGGTAACCGGCAAAGCTCGAGTAGCCAGGAGCTGGCGTCTCTACCAGTTCCAATGCCAAAGTTAGAAGCGACGTTTCCCCTCGCCCCTCCCTGCCGCAGGAGCCTCCATATGCTGCTTCCAGGGGGTTCAGAAGAGAATTTGAACCTCAGCCGCGCATGTGAATTCCAATGTTGCGGCCACTGCCGCCTATATTAAGCGGCCGCGGGGATCCTCGTATTAAAGTAAACGTCGACAAGTGCAGGGCATTCCTGTTCACACGCAGACGGAAATTACTGCGCAAATACCAACACTGTAGACCAGTTACTCTACATGCACGCCCAATTCGTTTTCGTGAGAAAGTAAAATACCTCGGTGTATGGCTGGACCGGAAACTCACATGGCGGGACCACATACAACACATGACCAACCGAGCAAATGCGAGGCTCAAACAACTCTACCCAATGCTCAACAGGCAAAGCAAACTGAATAGACGGGTGTCGAGGAACATGTACATGACACATATTAGACCTCTGATGACGTACGGTGTGCTCCGTGCTGGGCATACGCGGCGCCAACACGGCTACACCGCCTGCAGCTCATACAGAACAAGGTACTACGCATCATAAGCAACGCTACAAGATACACACGCACTGTGGATCTTCACAATGAATACCGCCTAGCGCGACTCTCAATGGTATTCAAGAAACTCGCCTCATTACTACAAAAACTCGAGACACTCGAACAATCACTTAACTTGGGGAACTACGATCACAACCATAAGTGGAAATATAAGCGACCAAAAACACTTCTCCTCAGAGACTAACCACCTACGGTGATAGGGACCACCAACTCACAAACAAGATGAATATGGCGAACCCCTGCAGAACAGCAAACTGACTGGCAATGCCAGGTGAGCTCACAGCCGACCAATAGGCAAGGCAGGGAAACCATACTCAGCGCACTGAACGCAAACAGACCCATACAGTCCCACATATTTGGCCTGTTGTAACTAGCATGACAAACTTGGCTATGTTTACAGGTATACTGCCGCAGCCGACTCAGGAAACTTCACAGGAGCTTAGCTGCAGCAGAACCTCGCACCAACCGGACTGATTCTTTATGACAAACCTAGCAAAGTTAATGGTACCGAGATATACCCTTTACTAACATTAGTAAGTCTTTGCGTGATCTATCGCAGATAGCAAGAGACCGCTGCTGCCCTTGCAACCTACCCCACTGTCGCAGAGGTTTTTTTCCCTTGTCTCTTGCCTTGGCACTTTTTTTCCTCTGCCCTTACATACCTTTACCCTTCGTTTACCTTTCGACCACTACTATCTCCAGATGCACCGTATTAATGGGCGATCGTGCCCACACGTACGGATATCATCGCGGCTCCCACATCCCGTGATCCACCATAGCAAAATTAACAAAATACGGAGGTGACAGTAGAACTATTGAGTTGGTCACCACGTTGGTGTGGGCGTAGAGGGGCCCCATCCTTTGGAATCCTCCTTTGCCCCACTATCAGCTTGTCTGATATTGGCTGAACAGAACTGCGACTCTTTATGGGCCGGATCTCAAACAGCCCGCTACACTCCTCGGAGTGGAAAATGATAGGAAGAGTTTTTATTTTATTTTATTTTATTTTTTTATCGCGACACGTATAAGTGCTGTCGTGCTGTCTCCGCGGCGTAAAACGTTTCTCATGCTATAAAAATACTTTGAATGTGCATATAAAACAATCTGATAGAAGAACGAAACAAAGAATGTTACTTTAAAAACACTTTTTATTTTATTTATTAATCTACTTTTTTTTTCACGACGAAACACAAGTGGATTCAGCTGCCTATTTTATCCGTTTGTTTGGAGTGCATATTTACAATTGTAAACAGCTACATAGCAAAATACTATTATGTTTTTAAATATGTCTATTAATAAGGCCTTATGAAGTTAATTCCAAATGAAGAGCATACCAGGACTTCACAAACTGTAGATCACAAAATAAATATTGCTATAATATAAGTATTTTTGTACTTCTCTTGTTCATTTACCCAAATCGGTTGGCCTATTTAAGATGCGTTTTCCTTCGTAATCGTAACGTTTTGTAAATTGTTTTATAAAATATACACGACAGTAAAATTAAGAACTGCTTAATTACATACCTAAAAGTCTGTTTCTTGTAACAAAATTTCATGGCCTATCGCTAATGAGCAGACCATTGTCTGTCATATTTAACAAAAAGTATCCTGTGTTAAAAAGCTCTGACAGTGTTTCACGCTGAAACGGATGAAAATGTGATGCATTCTTAAAATTTGCCGCGGTGGAGTAGCCGAGCGGTCTAAAGCGTCTCGCTGCGGAGCGCGCGGTTGCTCGCCGTGGAGGTTCGAGTCCTCCCTGGGGCATGGGGGTGTGTGTTTGTCCGTAGGTTAGTTTACCTAGGTTTAAGTAGTTTGTAAGCTACGGACTGATGACCACGCAGTTTGGTCCGATAGATTTACCAACATTTGAACCATTTTTTTTTTTTTTTAATTTCGTTCGCTGATTGTGCTAACCCAACTTCAACAACAAACTTTCTCCCATGACGAAAATTTTGTAACATCGTCAGAAGAATACAATTTCTTAAAGTCTATATTTAGTCGTAATAATATGCTCAACAAACTAATATGTGAACACAGTACAGTTTTTCCTGAACACGTAGTTGCTTACTCCATATTTGAATAATTTGACTGATTGGGCTAGTTTAAAGAAATACACGATTGAACAGCTGACCTGTAGTGGACATGACAAACGCAGAACTTACTCAAAAAGGAGGGGAACTAGCGAGAATGAACTTTCTGCTCAAAGCATATCCTTCGAAGTTTTTATTCATACGTAATTGAGAACTTACTCACAGAACGTTCTTTTGTACTGAGAATTTTTTCTGGAGCATCTGCTGCTTTTTATTCATACGGCCCCTTAGGTCCTGGATTCGAAAGATAAATTTATTTTATATATAAACATTGTACTAATTTTTCACCCCCCCCCCTCCTCCCCGGAAATTTCAATGACGCAGTTTGTTTCATGACCCCCTCCCCTATGGGCTTCTCTGTCTGTCCCGAACAAAAACTTCATTCATCCTTAAAATAAGTATGCATTACGCATGTATTTATACTTAAATGAGAGCATATTACACTCAAAATATCCTTGCATACATTTGCTTATAGTAGGAAAAAAATTCGGTAGAACTTAATAATATCTTCGGTTTTTGCTTCCATCCTTATGATTTCAGCTAAAACTGTGGTACTTTTTCAACGCAGCTGCCACAATTTATAACTATAATAGCTACTGTCGGTTTTCTATCATCATATTGTCCATAAGTTCGGATAGTATTAATTTTTATCCATATTGTACGCTGTCGGAGTTAATTTAAAAATTAAAGTTTTCCATTACTGGCAGACTGTTTCCAGAATTGTCATTTTATTATTTTTCTATATTTTTATTTACTTATTTCATTACATAATTTCCTTTTCATATAGTATGCATGGATAACATATATAAAACCTCAGGTGTTTTCTCTGACTTTCATAATGGTTTTAGCTATGTTCACCAAAATTCTTCCAATTGAAGAATGGGACAGTGTCTTTGTATTATGCCTAACACATTGGAGAAATGACCCACGTTTGTCACTCTGTATATAATTTTAACGGTATTTTTAGACGAAATAGTAATGAAGTGTAATAAGTATTTTTCTATTTCCTCAGATATACTCAAAACTACAAAACAAGAGGCATAATGTGTTCCTACGAATGTTGGCAGCAGCCTGCCACAGTCTAAATGCTATTAGACTGACGATGCACCAGAAAATAGTTCCAGAATCTACATCTACATACATACTCCGCTTCCACCACAAGGCGCTTGGCAGAGGGTACACCGTAGCACTACTAGGCATTTCCTTTCCTATTCCACTCCCAAACAGAACGAGGAAAAAGGAATGCCTATATGCTTCCGTACGAGCCCTAATTTCTCTTATCTTGTCATTGTGATCACTACGCGAAGTGTAAGTAGATGGCAGAAAAGATCGTACTACAATCAGCTTCAAATTCCGGCCCTCTAAATTTCCTCAACAGAAATTCTGGAAAAGAACGTCGTATTTCCTTCAGTGATCCCAACTGAGTTCCCGGAGCATTTCCGTGACACTCGCGCATTGGTCGAAGCTACCAGTAACAAACCTAGCTGCTCGCCTCTGAACTGCTTCTATGTCTTCCTTCAATCTGATCTGCTGCGGATCCCAAACAGTTGAGCAATACTGAAGACGTGGTCGTACAAGCGTTTTATACGCTGTCTACTTTACAGATGAAGTACATTTTCCCAAAATTCTCGCAATAAACAGAAGTCGGCTGTCCGCCTTACGACTGTCCTTACATGTTCGTTCCATTTCATATCGCTCTGCATTGTTACGCCTAGATATTTGAACGACGCGACTGCATCAAGAAGCTCACTACTGATGTTCTATTCGAATATTATGGGATTGTTTTTCCTACTCATGCGCATCACCTTACATTTTTCTACATTGAGAGCTAGCTCCCATTCTTCGCACCAACTAGAAATTTTGTCTAAGTCATCCTGTATGCTATTACAGTCAGATAAAGACGACACCCTCCCATACACCATAGCATCATCAGCAAACAGCCGCAATGGTTCAAAATGTTCAAATGTTTGTATAGTCTATGGGACTTAACTACGGGGTCATCAGTCCCTAAACTTACAAACTACTTATGAACTAACTAAGACTAAAGACAGCACAAATATCCATGCCCGAGGGGGGATTCGAACCCCCAACCGTAGTGGCCGTGCAGACCGTGACTGGAGCGCCTCAGTTCCCTCGGCCACCGCGGCCGGCGCCGCAATGGTAACGTGTATTATAAAAAGATCTATTAGGCAACATATTGTAATTCTTAAACTATAACAGATATTTAAATAAATTTCCTAAAAATGTTCAAATGTTTGTGAATCTATCGGACCAAACTGCGTGGTCATCAGTCCGTAGCTAACAAACTACTTAGACTAAGGTAAACTAACCTAAGGACAACACACACACACACACACACACATGCCCCAGGAAGGACTCAAACCTCCGACGGCGAGCAACCGCGCGCTCCGCAGCGAGGCGCCTTAGACCGCTCGGCTACTCCACCGCGGCAATAAATTTCCTATTACAGCTTCAGTTATTCAGTGTTGGTACAATATTGCAGCGTTCTCCGCACTGTAGATAAAGAGTAATGTGCACCGAAAGCAAGGCATGAAAATGCAGCCCGTTCACGTCCATGTCCCCTCAAGAAGCTTAAAAAAGACATATTGCAATAGACGTTATCTCAATTACCCGGTAAAGTACTGTCAGTTCCACGACTTTCGTTTTCGTGTATCCTGTTTGAATCGCAACCAGAGCGGCGTTGCAGTCCGCGTCAGCAGTCAGTTCAGATAAGCGACCGAGTGACACCCTGCCCCCCTTCTCGTGAGCTTCTCGAGAATCGCTTGAGCACTGACAGCTGGAGGAACAGTCGGTGCGCTCGAGTCTCCGCGCCTCACAGTCAAATCAAATGTTTGTCAATCTGTGGGACTCAACTACTCTTGTTATGAGTCCCTTGGCTTCAACTAATTTATGCTAAGGACAACAAATACACGCACGCCCAAGGGAGGACTCTAAAGGCGTCGGCACACGGGGCGTGTGTCTCAACGTGTGTGGTCAACGGCCGAGTCCAACGTGTGGCTGAACGCTCGGAGACGGCACGACTTGAGCATACGAGACGCGTGCATCAACGAGCTGCACGCGACCGCAGCGTGCTCCAGCGACAGTTGTCGGCGGCATCAGGATCTGGAATCACACTTTTTACGAAATCAGAAGAGTGGAATTCCTTCTTTACCTCTATTAAATCGCTTATTGCCGCGCTTGTGCATATGTTCCTTCTGTGATATAGGCCTTAATACGTAACAACAAAATATCTATGAACATATGACTCAAAAGTTGCATGTTATGTCAATAAGTGGAGCGAATTATAGAAGTTCATGACAAACTGTGCGATATAAAATAAGAAAAAGTCTTCTCATAAGGGAATCATTATGCAACAGTCTCACTTTTTAGTAAAAATTAAAGGTCATGCTTCCACAGTCAATGTTACTATTCAGTAGAAGAACGTGTAAAATGCAATACGTGAAACAGTAAAGTGCATATTTGACTCTAAGTAAGACGCAAAGTGTCCTGTTCATATAATGAATCGCACAAACTCATTCCTGAGGGTGTGCACTTATGTTTACATAGCATCGAATATTATGCAGTATACTTCTATGAAATCTGTAGGAAAGTCTTCGAGTCTATCGGAAAACTCGAATAAAAATATTTGCTTACATGAAGCTTTGAACCCATACCGGTACATTTTTCATTTTAGTTCAAATGCTTGTGAAGCTTAAGGGGACTTAACGGCGGGGTCATCAGTCCTTAAACTTACAAACTACTTATGAACTAGCTTACACTAAAGACGACACAAACATCCATGCCCGAGGGGGTTTCGAACCCCCGACCGTAGCGGCCGTGCAGACCGTGACTGGCGCGCCGCAGACCGCTCGCCCATTGCGGCCGGCTTTTCATTTTAGATTTCCGGACTTGGCTGCCTACGCTACGGCCACTAACGTGTCAGTGCGTCATGAATGAAGATATACTGGGAGATATGTCGTTTGCTGACATGTAATTACAACAAATAATGCAAAGAACAATTCGTGTTGATAGATCTTCAGTCCGCCTTGTCTTGAAACCGCAGATTACTGTAATACGCAAATTCTTTAACAACATATAAGACGTTTCCAGTCATTTATTCCAACAAATAGTTGGATTCTCAATTTACACAGTTACTTTTACTTGCTTTGAAATGTCATACATTCATAAGGCCTAAATGATATACAAAAACCCATGACATACGACAGCCAATATGGTGTATTCGTCTTCCAAGTGGACGGTTGGGGGGGGGGGACTTATGTCCGCCACTGCTTCTTTGACTGGGCTGTCAACGAAATTACGCTGATCGGTATGGGGCAATGAGGTAACAGTAGTGATGGGAACAACCGAATGAAAACAATCGATTCATTCGGTTGTTGGAAAAAAATCGATCATTCGGTTGTAATTTCTCGCATCGGTTGAATTATTCATTCATTCTTATGAGTGAAACCAGTCGGTGGGAACAAACGAATGAAACAACCGATTCAGTCGGTTGGACTATTCATTCGTTCTTTTGAGTGAAACCAATCGGTGGGATCAACCGAATGAAAAAATCGACGCAGTCGGTTGGACTACTCATTCCTTCCTTTGAGTGAAATCAGTCGGTCGGAGCAACCGAATAAAAAAATCGATACAGTCGGTTGGACCACTCATTCCTTTTCTTTTGAGTTAAATCAGTCGATGGCACCAACCGAATGAAAATTTTGACACAGTACGTTGGCCTCTTTATTAGTTCTTTTGAGTAAAACCAGTCAGTGGGAGCAACCGAATGAAAGAGTCAGTCGGTCGTAGTTTTACTATGTTGGATTAATATTCGTTTATTTTTTTCGAATGAAAGTAGTATGTGGGAACAACCGAATGAAAACATGCGACACTTTTGCAGGTTTGTACACTGACTGAATTACTCACTCTTACTTTTCAAGTAAAAGAGGCAGTAAGTTTTTCTGTCGGTTGAACCATGTAATCATTATCCCAACTGAAACGACTCATTAGTGTTTTAGCTTACAGAGCTATCCATTTATTTCTATGAATGAAACTGACGTGCACATCAGATAACTACAGCAGTGCTACATTGTACCGCCATATAAAAGGGGTATGCCAAAGTTAAAATGCGTGTTACAATGTTCATTTGTACTGAATGAAGTAACTTTTCGTTTTATAATACACAGTAACAGTGATTCATATTTTGTTGTAGTTTAAATTGTTCGAAGTGGCATCAACGAGTAACTAATTAAATGTCATATCGCTGGAGCACTTTCATTGCCCACCACAGACCTCAAAAACGCCGATCATCTGGGCCCGATCAGATTACTTTCGCAGACACCTACAATCTGTAGAAAATAAGTGGCCAGTGACCACGAAGTACCGCGGGGAGCGGTGACACGAGAGGGGGTGCTGCCTCGCTTGCGTTTTCACCGCTGACAGCGCCAGCAGGCGCGCGCCAAACTACACACAACAGTGTCTGGCGGGCGGGGCGTGCCATCGCCGATTGTTGTCGGTTTCTTACTGTCTCAATAAAGAAGCGTCGAAACTACAGGGTGTTCCAAAATTACCGCTACAAGTTTAATCTCGCATACTGTATCTCCGAAGTGGGAACAGGTAGAAACGTGCGGTTTGCGGCTTATTGTTCATACAATCTATGGTACTAGTAGGACAGAGTTAAGTATTTTAACTTTGAGCATATTTGCTAGATCCAAATTCGAAGATCACTAAAACATTAGATATTGTAAAAAAAGTTTATTAAAGTATTTTGTATAAAAATGTTTCTTATAAAAATATTTTTGTTAATTCCATCTAATTTGAAGGAGTACGAGAAGACATACAACATTTATCAGTGCTGTAAATTTTCTTCAGCGTGTCTGTATTCGTCAACAGTGTATGAAAATATTCGTCTCAAGTTTCATCATTATTCACTCTTGTCACAGATATTTCTGTGGTTATCGGTGAAACGGCGTGGAGGTTTATTCCATCCCTCCGCAATGTACCATACAAAATCTTAGATGAACAGTGAACTGCCACTTGTTTTGAAAGTCAAATGTGCAAAATTTCATCAAGATCGGAATAAAACTCTATATTGGCGTCGAAGTCTGGAATACCTTCTCTCATGCATCAAACTAAAGTAGATGTAGACGGTGACCATTCTCTTTCTTTGAAGGTGAAGAGTGAAATATATAATTAAAATTCGAATACAAACGGAATTTGTCGAAGTTCGTAGGTAAAGTACGCTCCGCCATGCACCTACGAAATTTATTGTACACAGTTACCTTCGCCTTGTTTTAAAGGTCAAGTGTGCAAAATTTCATCGAGATCGCAGCCAAACTGTGGTTTTTGTCGAAGTTAGTATGTAAAGTACCCTTCGCCATGCAACGAACGAAATTTGAAGTAGACAGTGACGTTCCTCTTGCTTTGAAGGTCAAGTGTGCAAAATTTCATCAAGATTGGAACAAAACTGCAGATTTGCATGCAATAGAAACACGGACACACTGCTATATTTTTAAGATTTGTCTCTAAGAATGTTTCATGCTGAATCACGGTTCATTTATACCCGAAAAGGCTGAAGGAGTATGCAAATAAAGTCACACAAAGTCGATGAATTAGTAAAAACATCCATATAACTGCAGAGACCGACAAAGACTTTTTCCAGTCGGTTGTATCGCATCAAGTGAAACCACTCAATGCCGAGAACATTCATATAAAGGACAGACACTTGTTTCATTCGATGCTCGCGCGTCGACTGAAACCACTCAAACCGACTTAATGAGTGAAAACATTCATATAGCGGCTGCAACCGACAGAGACTGGTTTCATTCGATTGTTTCGCATCGACTGAAACCACTCAAACCCCGCCAGTGAGGGAAAACAGTCATACGGCCACAGAGACTATTTTCAGTCGGTTGTTTCATTCGACTGAAAAAACCGATTGAACGAAAAAACAACCGATTGACCAATCGGTTGTTAAAAACAGTCGGTTGTCCCACCACTAGGTAACAGCGCAGTAGTTCAGAGAGGGCGAGTCGGCACTGACAACAGTCCGCCTGCTGTCACCGCGGTCGCGCGAGTCCTGACTTGACTGTTTCCGCTTTGCTTCACGGCAGGGGGCCAGTTTTTCGTGATTGAGCAATACTTCTGCGTTGTTTATATTTTTCTAACTTCTGCCAGCGACTACATTCACCTAGTATGGACCAACTTCGGAAACTATCCCATGGGGTCTTTTTATTTGTATGTTCTACCCAGGTCCAACCCAATTCCTCTGCAAAATTTCATCTAAACCCACATAATAATTTTTGTATGAAAGTGTAACAAACAAACAAACTTTCATAGTTATAATTATATTAAGGAGTATGATTAAATATTATCTGCTACCTGGCACATAATAATTTACTTAGTAGAATTTAGATTTGCATTTTATATCTTCCAGTGGGCGGTAAGGAGCTGATGATGAAGTAGTTTTGAATCTGTATAGTTTTAGTTCAAAGAGAGCCCCAATGTCATTTTTTCCCCGGGACCCTTGGCGACATAGCTACACTACCAGTGTGAATGTGAGGTAACAAGTTCCTACACCGGTGGCGCAGCCAAGGATGGGAGGGGCTAATGGGGCTGAAGCACCCCCCCGCCCTTCCTCAGCACCGCCCAAAGTTTTTTAAAATTTTATCACTTTTTATTTTTATTTATTTTTTTTTTTTTTTTAAACAGGTCGGCTCTGATTGTTGCCAGCATGGTAATGCAGTGAGTGCTCAGCTAAGATCTACTCTCTTCTGCAAGAAGGAAGTAAGTACCAAGGGTAAGTTAGCAGTGCACCGCTCTATCTTTCGACCAACTTTGTCGTATGGGAGTGAAAGTTGGGTGGATACAGGTTACCTTATTCACAAGGTAGAGGTTACAGATATGAAAGTAGCAAGAATGATTACAGGTACTAATAGATGGGAATAATGGCAGGAGGGTGTACATAATGAGGAAATCAAAGAGAAACTAGGAATGAACACCATAGACGAAGCAGTTAGAGCGAACAGACTGAGATGGTCATGTTACACGCATAGGAGAAGCAAGGTTAACTAAGAGACTCATGACCTCGGCAGCGGAGGGTAAGAGGAGTCGAGGTAGACCAAGAAGACAGTACTTAGATTAGGTGCAGAATGATTTTGAAGTAAAAGGCATAACATCAGACGAGGCATCAATGTTAGCATTGAATAGGGGATCATGGAGGAATTTTATTAGAGGTACTGTGCTCCTGACTGAACGCTGAAAGGCATAATCAGTCTCTAATGATGATGATGATGATGATGAACAGGTCGGCACAGGAAATTTGAAATAGTGCACATATAATAAATCACAACGTAACTGTAATTTGCCAAGTACAAGTAAGCGTAACAATGGGTCGCCATCGTGATGTTCA
The DNA here is from genome assembly GCA_026315105.1 of Locusta migratoria. Classification (NCBI taxonomy): domain Eukaryota; kingdom Metazoa; phylum Arthropoda; class Insecta; order Orthoptera; family Acrididae; genus Locusta; species Locusta migratoria. The sequence goes on along the minus strand of CM048746.1, from coordinate 578,795,526 downwards.
AATGTTTGTAGAGTCTATGGGACATAACTACGGGGTCATCAGTCCCTAAATTTACCAACTACTTATGAACTAGCTACAACTAAGGACGGCAGAAATATCCATGCCCGAGGGGGGATTCGAACCCCCGACCGTAGTGGCTGTGCAGACCGTGACTGAAGCGCCTCAGTCCCCTCGGCCACCGCTGCCGGCGGCATCGTGATGCCGCCACTGAGAACGTGTGCTGCTGTTACAGTGAGCGCTTTTAATGCCGCCGCGACCAGTTTTGATGCTGCCGCTATTGTTACTGCTAAGCTGAAGTTACGAGCCGGTTGTTCGTATGCGTCGACCCGCTGCTTAGCAGATCAGCGGCGCCACCAAGTGGGAACTTATGAACAACAATAGCAGGGCCGGGGGAATGATGACCTAGATATTTTAGACCCCTCAAAACAACAACAGCAGCAACAGCAGGGCTGGCGCAAGTCATGGGCGAATCGTGCGGCCGCACAGAGCGGCACCAGACATAGCAGCGGCGGGTCCGATGAACAAGCAATTTCAGCATTATAAAGCAAAAATAGTTATGAAAATGGAAATTAATATAATCCCGTTTGCTTCCAGTCACAAGAAATCCTCTCCTTATAGCTGTAGGTATTACTACTAATCGCATAGTTTCTGCTAGGCGTTACATCTGGAACAGCGAGTTCATAAGAAAGTGATGAAAATTTACGGAGTTGACGCATGAAGCCATATCGTGTCGTCGAGGTTCACTTTTCTGTAACGCGTTCTTCGTCGTTATTTCGGGAAGGTTAAAGTCATATGAGTGTTTTAAGATGCGAAAAAGAGCTGCTAGAAAGAGGGATTTAAAATGATTTTAACAAAGTAATACAGCTTTGTTGAGGTGACGAGCTCAGACGACAGCAATGTTTTAGCCCACCTTCTGAGCCCCACCTCCCTCTCTCCGCTCATCTGCTCCCCTCACCAGACTGCGCATTACCTCGTCGCTCCTTTCTGTCTATTTCTGACTGAATGTTCAGTAGCATATTATGGAAAAATTCGGATGATGCAATAAAAAAGCAGACGAATAGCGTGTGGGTATGGTGGCTCCAGTATTTAAGGATATAGAGAAGATGGTGCGCGCTTATGTGCAACTAATATGTGAACATATGCGTCCACTACAGCGCATTATTAGACTATTACCTCGCATTCCTTCTCCAGAGAATTTAAGTGGAAAAATAGGGTACTATTCGTTGCAGAATTCCAGTCTAGTGTGGAGAAAACTGCTACAAATACACGGGAGGAAACTTAAACAAACGTCAGCAAGTTAAGAATATTTGTAAGCCATCTAACGAGTGTTACGTTAGTTACTGATCAGGGGTAAATGTGAAAAGCACTCGAAAGCTATTATTCCTTAAGTTCAATATCGAGTTCCTTATCATTGCTCCGCGACACACACTTGAGGATAAAAGGTTGCAGGCATACTGTCCTAATGTTTACGAATCACTGGAAGCAACGAACTGTGTCGTAACTAATTAAAAAAGGTACACTGCAGGTTGCATTTTACCGTAAAGCAGCACTTAAATACTCGCTGGAATACTGCGTGTGTCGCGCTGAAATCTGTGTTTATGTAGCATGAACAAGTTGCTGGATCTTACGTGAATTTGAGGGAAAGAAAACCTTGCTTGAGAACTGGTTCAAAGTTCAAATGTTTGTTAAGCTTATGGGACTTAACTACGGGGTCATCAGTCCCTAAACTTACAAACTACTTATGAACTACTTACGAACTAGGACGGCACAAATATCCATGCCCGAGGGGGGATTCGAACCCCCGACCGTAGTGGCTGTGCTGACCGTGACTGGAGCGCCTCAGTCACCTCGGCCACAGCGGCCGGCTTGAGAACTGGAATTGCCAGGCAGTTGACAAATTAATTCAGTTTCTCCAAGTATGGCAAGAGGCCTGCAAGAGAGTGGAAGCTGACAGTGATCCGACGCTGCAGTTGGTGCACCAGCTACACCAACACTGTGCTGAAGACAGTGACGTAGGCACTCTCATACGCCAAACCATTCAGTTATAAACGGATAAAATTTCAATTTTATGTTAATATTTCAAACACCTAGAACTGTATTTAAAAGAAAACGGCCTGCCTCGAAATTTTCGATCATTTCCAAGAAATATCATTGCTGAAAGCACGCACTCGGAATCCCGTAAGCGAAAATATTGAAACAAAGCCAGTTCATTTGCTTGCATTACTTCTAGCACACAGGTGCGTCATCTGAAGTAGCTTTCGGTATCTGAGTGATACGAATTTGATGCGGCAGCATGTTCCAAATGTGCTGAAGTTCAGGGTAAATGTGTTGTTGTGTAATCTAAGCATATACTTTCTTAGTAGAGAGGACCTCAAAGATTTATTAGCAGCTACCTCCATGTAGAAATGTTGTACTACTTACAGAATGTAGACAGAATGTTAGACTGTGGTCATACAGAGGACGAAGCCACAGCATCGATATCTTCAAACGCGCAAAGCGTATATTTGCGTCATGTGCGGAGGAACAGGAAATTGTTAATGGGAAAACCAGATGAGAGCAGTTACTTAATGGAGTCGTGAAATCAAGAGCAACAACGTATCCCAAACTGTGTAACGAGATGTCTTGAGTACACCCCTCTCTAGTGCCGCTAGCTGCGGTGGAGTGGCCGGGTGTTCTAAGACACCTTGCTGCGGAGCGCGCAGTTGCTCGCCTCGGAGGTTCGAGTCCTCCCTCGGGCATGGGTGTCTGTGTTGTCCTTAGCATAAGGTACAGTACTTTCAGTTAAAGTAGTTTTAAAGCCTAGGGACTGATGACCAAGTCCCTGAGATTTATTAACATTTGAACACTTTTTTTACTTCATCCATATTCATGGAATGTATGACATTAACTGCGAATGGGTAACGTTGAAACTGTGCACCCAGTCGGGACCCGAACCCGGGTCTCCTGATTTCTAGGCAGTTGCGCTGACCTCTACACTACTGGGGACACAGCGATCACGGAATTAGTCAAGTAAGCCTCCAGTCAGATACATATCTTCAACTTTACCCTGTCCACTAGAACTCAAACTTGTAGTTATTATGAGCTAATTCTCGTAAAAATAAGGGCCTAGGTGTGCATCCGCAGTAAAGTTTGAGTTCTAGTGGGCGGGGTAAAGTTGAAGATTTGTATCTCACGGGAGGCGTACTTGAGTAATTCCATGCAAGGATGGTGATCGCTGTGTCCCCAGCGCTGTTGTCAGCGCAACTGCCTAGAAAGCAGCAGACCTGGGTTCGAGTCCCGGCTGAGTGCACATTTTCAACGTTACCCATTCGAAGTTGATATCATATATTCCATGAATATGAATAGATACAACTGCAGGATCAAAAGTGACGTCTGTTCTTTCGGACATGTCCGAAGGAACAGACGTATATATATATTGTGATTTTATGTACATACTAGCTGTAACCCCGGCGTTACCCGGGTGTTTATTCATCCCATACAGTACTCTCATAGTCCATATCCTCTTTCCCCCTCTCTCTGCATCCACCTCTTTCTCTCCCATCTCTCTGTTCGTTTCCACCTTTCCCTTTCTCGCCAAAGTTTTTTGCAAGGTACCCTCTGTCATGTCCCATACAAACATTTATGTACCTAGTGATCTTCCCCTTGGTTTAAAGGTCATGTGGAACAAAACTATGCATTTTGAAAAATTCCGCGCATCGAACTAAATTTTACATGGACAGTGACATTCCTCTTGTTTTTAAGGTAGAGTGTGCAAAATTTCATCAATATTTGAACAAAACTATACATTTCTATGCAATAGAAACACGAGGTCACATTGAAAAACTCACTTTGTTGTTCTCAAATATTCCAGTTTTATTTCACACAACCCTTGCTCTGAGAATTACAAACACAACAAAAAAAGGATGTGTGAAATCGGCCGAGCCGTTCTGAAGTTATGGCGCGACCAAGGTTTTTACGGATACATTTCTATGTTGCAAAGACCGTCTCCCATGCATCGTATGAAACTTTAAGGAATGAAACCGTAGATTTCGTGAGTATGTGAGAGAAGTATGCTCCGCCATGCACCTATAACAAAATACTTTATTAGCTGACGTTTTCTACCGATAAACTACTTTCCTGCCAAATTTCAACTTCACAGATGAAGTAGTTTTCGAGATTTCGTGTTTAGTCAGTGAGTGAGAGTCATTTCGCTTTTATATACAGAGAGATTAAGAAAATAGATTGCTTAATTTGGATGCAAGAAAATTAAGGGATACTTGCAGACACAAATAAATAGTAACATGCAAATCTGTGATGCTAACTTTATGTGATACAAGGTCATGCCTGATGCGACCGTTTTACGGCATCTACAGCGAAACTGTTGTGAGCGGTAGACCTCTTTTCGTTCCATCGTTTTGTGGGGGAACGCTTCATAAACATCCGAAATTTCATGCCAACTTCGTTGCAAGTCCCTAACGACTCCCATTTTCCAATAATTGACGCATAAATCTGGGTATTCTCACGCGGTGGCCTCTCATTATTTATGACGTCATATCTCCTGAGCTATGTGTCGTGCTCTTTTGTTTTTGGGTCAGGAACATTCGTGGGCGTACGGTGAGCAGTTCACCAAAGTTTCATTGCAGTCGAATAAATGGTTTATGAACAAATAGAGGGCATACAGACAAACATTCATTTCGCAACGCAGTGGTTCTTAAAATTTTTGTTCTGTAGCTCCCTTTCACAGATCACCTATATAATAGTTTTCGACCATACCTTATTAAAATATAATAAAAAATAATAAAGGAAAAAGTTGCTGTAAAGTACAAGTAACTGGATTCGAAGCAATTGGTTTGAAAGCGCTAATGGTTTATATAGTTTACATCTCAGTGCTGTCATATCAAAAGAGCTGATGAATGCTTTTGCACAATGGGCAGGTCCGGTATCAGCAATCACAGTATTTTACACTTGTATGTTAACCTATTAGTTTCAGTTGGGAATTGACTGGCTAAAACCTTTCTTGGAAGTCAGTGAGAAGGATTCGCATGATTTGCTTGGCTCATGAATTTTAAGTCAGGAATCACAGAAGTTCAAGCGAGTCTCAGGTTACTTTCCGGAAGAAGTGTGTTCATGTATTTATTTTTTGTGCAAGTGTTAGAAGTAAAAGTCTGACTGGCTAAAACCTTTCTTGGAATTCAGTGAGAAGGATTCGCATGATTTGCTTGGCTTTGAATTTTAAGTCAGGAATCACAGAAGTTCAAGCGAGTCTCAGGTTACTTTCCGGAAGAAGTGTGTTCATGTATTTATTTTTTGTGCAAGTGTTAGAAGTAAAAGTCTGGTCGTTATGGGTATTGAAGCACTCGTTAGATTAGATTAGATTAATACTTGTTCCATAGATCATATATATGACATTTCATAATGATGTGGAACGTGTCAGTTTAGTAAATGGTGTCTATACATGACAATAGTTTAAGGATTTATTTATTTAATTTTTTTTAAGTTTTATCTAAAAATTCATCTAAAGTGTTGAAGGAGCTGCCATTCAGAAATTCCTTTAATTTCTTTTTAAATACCAGTTGGCTATCTGTCAGATTTTTGATGCTACTTGTTAAGTGACTAAAAACTTTTGTGGCAGCATAATTCAAACCTTTCTGTGCTAAAGTTCGATTTAACCCCGAGTAGTGAAGATCACCCTTTCTCCTAGTGTTGTAGCTATTCACACCGCTATTACTTTTGAACTGGATCAGATTGTTAATAACAAATTTCACGAGTGAATATATATATATATATATATATATATATATATATATATATATATATATATATATATAGTGAAGATCCCTAGATCCTTAAATAAATGTCTGCAAGGTGATCTTGGATGGATCCAGCAATTGTTCTGATTACACACTTTTGTGCAATGAATACTCTTTTGCTCGATGTGTTGAATTGCCCCAGAATATGATCCCATATGAAGTCAATGAATGAAAATAGGCATAGTAAACTAATTTACTGAATGTATATCACCAAATTATGCAATGATCCTTATAGTATAAATAGCTGAACTCAAACATTTCAGCAGATCTTCAATGTGTTTCTACCAATTCAATCCCTCATCATTGCAAACACCTAAAAATTTGGAATATTCTACTAGCTACAGATTCATGTTCAAAGTCTAAATTTATTAATAGTGTCGTGCCATTTACTGTCTTAAACTGTATATTCTGGGTTTTATCAGAGTTTAATGAGAGTCCATTTGTAGAAAGCTACTTAATAATTTTCTGAAAGATATCTTTTACAATTTCATCAGTTAATTCCTGTTTGTCAGGCGTGATAGCTATACTTGTATCATCAGCGAAAAGAACTAGCTTAGCATCTTTGTGAATATAGAATGGGAAGTCATTAACATATATTAAGAACAGCAGAGGAGCCAAGACTGAACCTTGTGGGACACAATTTTTGATAACTCCCCAGTTAGAGCCATTAATGTGATCAGCTTGTTTCTACTTTATGCCCTCTTCCAGTTATGTATGAGTTAAACTATCTATGCACTGTTCCACAGCTACCACATTATTTAAGCTTATCTAGAAGAATCCCATGATTTACACAATCAATAGCCATTGAGAGATCACAAAAAAATCACAAATGGTGATGTCCGGTTGTTCAAAGCATTTAATAATTCATCAGTGAAGGTATATATAGCATTTTCTGTTGAAAAGCTCTTTTGAAAACCAAACTGAAATTTCGTCAGAACTTTATTTTTACTAATATGTGAAGCTGCTTGAGAATACGTAACTTTTTCAAAACTTTTGGATAAAGCTATCAGAAGTGAGATGGGGTGGTAGTTATTGACATCGGACGTATCCCCTAACGATATCATATTTCAGTCTATCCGGGAAAATACCCTGCTTTAAAGAGCTACTACAAATATGACTGAGAATCCTACTTGTCGCCTGGGAACAAGTTTTTAATACCCTGCTGGAAATGCCATCATTTCCATATGACCGTTTACTCCTGAGAGAGTTTATTATTTTCCTAATTTCTGAAGGAGAAGTTGGTGGAATTTAAATTGTATCAAACTGCGTAGGTATGACCTCTTCCATTAATTGCCTCGCTACTTCTAATGAACATTTGTTCAAATGTTTTAAATCTATCGAACCAAACAACGTGGTCCTCACTCCGTAGCTTACAAACTACTACAACTAAGGTAAACTAACCTAAGGATAACACACACACACACACAAACACAAACACACACACACACAAGCACACACACATGCCCCAGGGAGGACTCGAACCATCGACGGCGAGAAACCGCGCGGTCCTCAGCGAGGCGCCTTAGACCGCTCGGCTACTCCACCGCGACTAATGAACATTTAGATCATATTTTCTCTAAAACATTTAAAAAGTAATCATTAAATTTTTTTTCAACTTCTGACTTTTTGTTACTTAAGTTTCCATTTGATTTGATGGTAATACCCTCTTCTGTGCTCTTGGTTGCCAAATTGTTTTAATTTTATTATCAGAGGAACTAATCTCAGACATAATGCACATGTTCCTGGATTTTTTGGTAACTTTTGTTAGTAGTTTTTATAATATTTTATTGTTTCTGGGTTGTTACTTTCTGCCCTTTTTAGCAGATAGATATAGTTCCTTTTTTGGTTACAAGATATTTTTATTCCTTTAGTAAGCCATGTTTTTTTGCATGGTTTCTTACAATTATATTTAACTAATTTCTTGGGGAAACAGTTTTCAAATACCCTTATAAATGTATCATGTAATAAGTTATATATTAAATTGGCATCAGTTTCCTTGTAAACCTAATCTCAATCTGACTGCAGTAGGCTTTCTTTGAAATTGCTAGTTGTTAGGTCATTAATCGAGCACACAACTCTGGGACACTGTTTCGAATTACTGAATGGAGCTATATAATATATTGTTATTAGCTGTGCGCCATGATCAGATAGACCATTCTCAACCGAACAATTATTTACATTGTTAAACTTATCTTGGTCTATAAAAAAGTTATCTATCAATGTACTGCTGTCCTTTACTATCTGAGTAGGAAAATAAATAACCTATGCCAGATTGTACGTGCCAAGTAAGACTTCAAGATCATTCTTCCTATTATACTCTTTCAGTGAATCAACACTGAAGTCGCCATAAATAATAATTTGCTTCCCCCTATCTGACAGATAGCAGAACAAGGCACACAAGTTTTCCAGAAATAACTGGAAGTTTCCTGAACGGGACCTATATACTGTGACAATTGTAAGAGAGTCATCATTGAGTTTACGCTGACAGGCACATGGTTCAATATGTTTCTCTACACAAAACATTTCTGTTTCTAAATTTTTTTTACACTGTGATACATTTTGACACATATGGCAACTCCTCCTCTTACCTTACTATCTCTACTTATATTTGCAGTTAATTTATATTCACTGACATTCGCATTTTCCAAACCAGTGACAATGTGATGCTCAGACAGGCATAGTATATCTAACACATTATCAGTTTCTATATCATCTAAACAAACCAAAAGCTCATCTATTTTATTCTTTGGTCCCCCAATATTCTGGTGAAAAATGATAACATTATTTTTTACTTTACTTTTGTGAGAAATATTTGATTTTTCAACATCTTTAGTACCTGCATGCCTGAGCTTCTCACTGGACACTGAACATAGCCTAAAAACGAAGTACTTCCATGAATTGCAGTGTCCCACCTTAAGGATTTTGCTATCAACCCAGCCTGTTTCCCCTTCCCTTTCCCACTGAGATGCAGGCCATGCCTAGTGATATCCCACATATGAATGTCTGACAGAGTAGCCGCCCTAAGCAGTTGATCAATCTCCATATTGACCCTCATGACAGAGCGGTTCAATTGGGGTCGATCATACCGCACGAAAGCCGGCAACAGTCCAACATTTGTCTGGGTCGTTGCAGAAGCTATTTTAACCAGGTCACACTCAATACTGTAGCCCTATCCGAATCAATGGTGTTACCAACTCCACCCACTATCACAACATGATCCTGTTTTGTGAAACCCTTACACAGGGAACCTATATCCTCTACCACCTGGCTAAGACCTGCACTGGTACCTGTCACCTAATTTTTCCCGCAAAATCTGGCCCATACCTCTTCCATGGCTACTTCCTAACAACAGAACTTTCCTCCTACTTTCTACTTTTTTTGAAACCGTTTCTTTCCTAGTGAAAGTCTGTTGTTTCCCAACTGCACCTACTTCTAAGGAAGCCTCTTCCTCACTTAACTGTGGTAGCAAGGCAAATCTGTTGGTTGTGCCAATTGCGAAGCTGTCAGAAAATATACTCTCTCTGTGATCCCTGTTCCCTGTTACCACTGTCCACCCATGCTTACCCTTCTCCCACCTTAACCTCGTAAGTTCCTCCCTAGCACTATCCAGCTCAGCCTGAAGGGCTCTAATCTTCCATTCCTGTTCAAATATTTTTCTGTTTCTTTGCAAAACAAAGGTAGAGAAACTCAAACGTTCCGCATCATTACAAAATGTCCTGTATATGATCTGTGGCACAAGTATTAATCTAATCTGCTTCCCGCTTTCCCACGCCGCTACATCCCCCCTTCCCTCAATTAAAACCCTTGTCACAACAACTGCATAGAACCCCAGCACGAACATACCTACTGAAGCTCAAACACTTTGCATTCATGATTGATTTACGTGATATCGAAAACATATATTAACTGCAGATGCAATTGGTTACTAGACACGGTTAGGACACTAAAATATGTGTAAGCTGTTGGTGAATGCACTTAAAATGCGGTAAAACGCTAAATCTGCATACTCGCGAATTGCGCCTATGAATATGCACAAACAACTTTTCGAGATTACTGAGACAATACGCGAAAAGAAAATAAAAAACCGTCAATGGTAAGCTTGAAGAGTACACTAATAGATGTATTCAATTAGTTAACTGTGATAAATGCACTTACAAGTACGAAGAAACGCTGAATATGCACACTCGGAATTTGGGCTTAACAATGCCGTATATAAACAAACCGAACTTTAAGTGATTACTGGATCAATACGCGAGTAAAAGAATAATATAATTTCGTGTGGCTCATTGGCCTGGTGGAAGTCTTTCAATTGGACGCCACTTTGGTGACTTCCGTGTACCCCAGTTATCCAACCGGGGAAAGGGGACCTACAGCTTAACGTGGAATCCGAACCACGTGTCGTTTCTGGCGACTTCTCACATCGTTGAGAGGTGAAGGATGGGTTAAAACGCAGACTGAAAAAAAATCCGAGGTCTGATCGGGTATCGAACCCGCTTTACCCCAGGACCACCGTGCCCGACAGTAAAAGAATAGTAAGCTTAAAGAGCACAATAATAAATGTTTTAGCTACTTAACAGTGTTAAACTACGTTGTATTTCTACCTGAATTACTTATCTTCTCCGATCACACTGTCACCGTACGTCTGGCTTTGTATGCCAAATTGGCACACTTTTTGATTGATATTAATATTTCCCAAACTGCTAGCTTTCTCATGAAAGATTTGATGCGGTCTTGCACTGTCCATTGGTATGTATTTAATACTTGAAATAATTAATCTAAAGCGTTGATTTTTTAATATGTACAAATAAATCAGTGTCAGGAGCAGACTTTGCTTTCGGAGAAGTTTAGCTGGGTAATTAGTAGAACCATCTTGAATAAAAGTAAATATTTTCACATCGTCATAAGACACTGAGTGTTTTCACAAGCACATAATAATACATTAATTTACCAGGTACAAGAAACTGAGGATATTTAAGGTAATGTGACCACATTTTTCTCAACTGATATTTTTAATTAATGTTATCTTAGGCCTTGAAGTTAGTGCAATTATAAAATCTGAAGCCCTATTTACGCATTTGTTGCTATTATCACCTCAGAAAGTGATTATTTTGGTATCTAGATTGTTTTTTGCAAGCACATCAGTCAGGTTTTCCCCAGGACTTCATCGAGTTCTAAAATTCTGACTCTGACACCCTGTAGCAGGAAAAAGTACCTAATCGTAACAGGAAATATCTTTTTCTTCCTGTGATTAGAAGTATCTGTCAACAGTGTCACATAAGTGACTTCCTTTCACTCTTTTCGAAACATTTCACAGCAATGAGGAGCAAATACTTTCACAACAATGGTCACTGTCTTCGGGTGACCGCAAGATAATTTCTGTTCAATTTTACACTAGCTTCGAAGCTCAGGCATTTCACTGAAAACTATGATTTTCTCGAACCAAGTGTTCAATTACAGCCAAGTGTAATTCACAGTCTGTTGCTGAATGTGACCGGAAAAATTCAGTCAGACTTGTGGATGACGTAGTAGCAATTTCTGGCTTTTGTTTTTTTCTTGTATTTAGATGTTGCTCAATGTCGCTCTTCCCACAATGACACAAGCAAAACTCAATGTTACGAATGGTGCAATCAGTGTCACAATCGGATCACATTTTCTGTATGGTTGTGTATCTACGATAGAAGGTAAAGGATACGTAAAAAAACTTAGCATTTGTTGATTTATTTGTAATTATCGCGTTAATTTAAAATTATCTATACATTGCAAGTCTTATGGCACAGACTAGTACACTTACTTTTCTTGCAACCTAGCAACGAATGAACACTTTTCGTTTTGTCATTTGAATCTCTCACGGGACTCTCGAAACAAGTACGCCACACTCTGTCACTGAATCACTGAAAGAATGGAATCGAAGTGAAGAACGGAAAACGGAATAATGTGGACAGCGTGCCCATTTAGATGATTTGTGTTTCGTAACGAGTTTTGTCCTTCGGTAACACAGCTTTAGTTTGTAGCAATAATGGACATAGAGATGTCAATATTACGTAGCATAACACACAACATAAAAAAATTAATGCTACTTTACAACAGAACAGGACAAAGAGCTCTACCGACTGAATTTGTCGGGACTCCGGGACCGCAGGTTGAAAAACGGTACTGTCCCCTTCAAAACGGGACGAGTGGTCGCTATATTTAAGGAGTCTTCTTGTTCCTGATGTTACAGCGATCACTTAATATCAAAGTGAAACATTGCGTAGGTACTGGATGAAGTATAAAACTACCTACAAATGTGCTGCAGAGATTTTGTGGCCAAAAAATGGGTTACTTGGAAAGTTTTGAGGGAGTATTGAAAATTGATATACTTGTAGGTTTTGATGTGATATTTTCGAATTTTCACTGTGCCAGCACCTATCTTTGACGCTCGCGTCACCATATTGAAAAAAATTACGTCCAAAAACAGTTTTTGACGGTATCTCGTTTTCGGCTCATTTTACGATGAAAATGGTGTACAGTTTAGGGGAATATTCAAAAAATTTACTTCAAAACTTCGCCTAAGTTTTACTCGTGTTCTCCCAGAGCAACATCTGCCGTGACAACGTGACCAAGGCTGTCCACCTTGCAGGACAGAGCCGGCCAGAACCAGTATTGTCTGCTGATTCTAAAATCACGCCACCGTGCTGAAACTACTGACTTTTCCATTCTACCCTGGAGCCAATAGCAGACACCCACGATTGATCACGTGAGCATCTGCTAAAGGACTCTGAGGTGCGAGAATCAGTTCCTTCGCGCTCTTCCATTTGAGTTCTCGTGCAGAACAGACGCACTCCAGGGGTCCAGCCTCTGTGCGGGACGAACGGCCGCATGCCGTCCGCTCCCGCCTAGCGGCTGTTCGGTATCAGCCACCTACTGTGTGAACCGTTACCGTAATCTTTTTCCGTTTTCTAATCCGCTAACTTAGACTGGCACACATTAGGTGCATCCGACCTCAGGGCGGGTCCCGCTATGTATCCCGTACTTTCAGAATATACCCAATATTAACTTAAACCCTATCTTTTATTTATCAGTCAGTCACCCCAACCTAGGGCGCCCACAAGCCTACACCGCTTCGTCTTCAAATTTACAAATGTTTGTATAGCTTATGGGATTTAACTGCAGGGTCATCAGTCCCTAAACTTACAAACTACTTATGAACTAGCTAATCCTAAGGACGGCACAAATATCCATGCCCGAGGGGGGATTCGAAACCCCGACCGTAGTGGCCGTGCAGACCGTGACTGGAGCGCCTCAGCCCCCTCGGCCACCGCGGCCGGCCCGCTTCGTCTTCCATCCTGACATTGCCCCCAACCCATGTTATTTGTACAGCACTGGGATGGGTTGTACGATTTTGGGTATCATCCGTGAGATAAAGATTAAGTGCTGTACAATAGTTAGGTGTTAAATTAAACTAAAAAAAAATTACTTATATTTTATTCCAGAACATTTTATTTTATTTTATTTATTTATTTTTTTGGTGAAATGAATAGTTTCAGCGTAAGAGCGCCGCAATAGTCTACTAAACGAAAAATATTTTATTTCGCGGCGATGAAAACCGAGTCTAATGTGGCTAGTGTGACCAACTGTTGAATGAAGAAGTGAGGGACAAGCCATTTAAATAAGGGGGGAATTCCACAATTTTGATGGACAGCTTAATTTTAACTGTAATTTTAATACAACAGAAATTTTAACTTTTTCAATAGTACTGTCTTGTAATCTTGTGTAGTTCGCGAACGAACTAGTTCGTAAGAGCGCTCCCACAGACGAACTACGCGAACTAGTTCGCAGATCCCTCGCCTCTTGGTTCGTCCGCTCTTTTTCCGAAGACTGACGGGGATCAGCGAGAGGACGCGAGAGCGAGCGCGCAGAATCGCGTGATTCCCTCCTGGCTGTTACCGTCATTTTGAGCTGAGATGCAGCTCAGCTGTAGTTTCATAGTTCACTGCCACAAATTTTCTTTTCTGAGATATTCAGAAGTGTCTAAATTTATAAAAGTGCATTTTTATTCACGAAAATAGACGCAATTACCATATTTTGTAGGGAATGTTCCATCAATGACCTATTAAATAAATAAAGAAATCCATTTTAAAAATAAAATACTACGAGTAGTTGACTACCATTATATCACCCATTCGTGTAAAATGGTTTATTTGCTTAAGTATTTGATGTCTAATTGCCCAAAAGTACGGGTAATAGCACACGCTTGGGGGAACACTGATCATTATATAAAAGAGCTGTCATAACAAAAGAAAGAGCTCTTTTAGTAGCGGTAGCAAAAGCCAAAAAGAGTGGACGAACTAAAAAGAGCGACCTACTTCGCTGCCGAGCTGCGAACTAAAAGGAGACCTACCGTTCGCGATCTAAAATATTAGCGATCGGTCGCGAACTAAAACATGCGTTACCGGTCGCGAACTATTATGCCAAACCTATCTCGCTTCTTAGTGCGTTGGATTCTTTTCCTAAGACCGACGGGCAATAGCGAGAGGGCGCACAGCAGAATTAAAAATCACGTATTTGCCTTCTGCTGATGATAGCCATTTCGAGGTGAGCGTCTGCCTGCTAGATTACATAGTTCAGTGCTACAAAATTTCTGTTTTGAAGTATTCTGCACTCTGCAATATCTGACTAATAAATTCCATAATGCTAAGATATAGAGATAACTAAACTTAAACGCGAGAAATTATCCACAAACTGTTTCTTTCGGTTTGCGTGATATCGTTAGCGGCTCAAGCAGCAAGCGCATGAAGCAGCTAGGTGGGGTTACTTCTCCCTCCACCTACAAGCGAAGACAACGCCGCTCAGCCGTCACTGGGAGCGGAAGAACTAAAAGAACGAACTAGTTCGCGCCAGAGCCCGAACTGAAGTGAGCGCTCCCGATCGCGAACTATTATGCGCAAGTTTTTCCCATTTTTGACTTATTGCAATATTGTGCAATATCTTTTCGAGTCTGTGAACTGAAGACCCTTCATCTAAATAAAAATATACAAAAGTCATAAAACTCTGAAAGAATAAAAAAAAAAAATAGCCCTACTGAACAGTTTGTATTATATGTACAAACGCGTTTATTTGTGTCTTTTGATTTCGCGGGCTTAAATGACGGCTTTCGTTTTAGTGATGAAGTAGTACTCATCACTATAAGACGACGTAAAGGTAAACCTGATGCTTTGCACCTTCAAAGATCATTCTTTTGTCAACGGTTACACAACTTTTAGTTGAAGCTAAATGTAAGAATTCTTCCGTATTTTAAAAATTCTTATCGATGACAGTAACACGAAATAATCGTGGGATAAATTCCGTCCCTCGTGAGACATCATTTTATAAAACACTTTTAAACGGTGGACGTTTGGTCACCCTGCCTGCGGTTACATGGCCTGTCTCAGGCACAGCGGGATTTCCTTCCTTGACCTTGCGGAGTTTCAAATGTACAAATGTCTGTTAAACTTAAGGGACTTAACTGCGGGGTCATCGGTCCCTAAACTTACAAACTACTTATGAACTACCTTATACTAAAGACGACACAAACATCCATGCCCGAGGGGGGATTCGAACCCCCGACCGTGGCGGCCGTGCAGACTGTGACTGGCACGCCGCAGGCCGCTCGACCACTGCGGCCGTTTATGCGGAGTCCCGCAAAGTCTACAGAACCAAACATATGGCCGCGGTGGAGTAGCCGAGCGGTTTAAAGCGTCTCGCTGTGGAGCGCGCGGTTGCTCGCCGTCGGAGGTTCGAGTTCTCCCTGGGGCATGGGCGTGTGTGTTTGTCCCTATGTTAGTAGTTCGTAAGTTACGGACTGATGACCACGCAGTTTGGTCCGATAGATTTACAAACATTTGAATATTTGAACCAAACATACGAGTCACTAAATCAAAACACTAGTTTCGTCACGTTTGACCTGCCCCTGTATTTCAAAGCACGGTACACTGTATCCTCATGCAGTGAGGACTCCAAATTGAGTAATTTTCTCCTAAGACTCGGTGTATTCCATTTATTAATGCTCCTCATGGGATCCATTGCATGTATATTGGCTGGAACTGGATTGAAAGAGCTTTTCAGGACCAGTCATGCATCGAATTAAATTGAGAAATCTTGGCTGAGTTAGTGTGTTTTATATAAATTAGGGCAGGACAAGTGTGTACGCGTGCGGTAGGAAGGCATACATTAGTTCACCTTTCAATGGCTGAAATCGCCATGCAGTCAATGAATTTAACACCTAATCTCCGTACAGGAATGCTATGCAATTTTGACAGGTCGGTGGTACTCGGAAGAATCCTACGAACGACTTGCCAAGAAATTTGAGGAACAACAGATCGAACTGTAGCAGCGTGGTTCTACAGTGAAATCATGAGTATTACGGATGGCCAAGCTTGTAAAACAGTTCATCGAAGCAGAAGGAATTGGCAATTGCAACTTATATCTTGACACTACCCATAAAATGCTGCTTTTTGTCATACCAGTGGCCACTTCTTATATGCAAAGTCTAGCAACTTATATTTTCAAGATATGTTTGATTTCCAGGAAAGACGACAGCTGAAGAATATGTATGTTTCGCAAGTAAAGGATACTTTACAAAAAAGATGATCCGACAAATTTTGGTATGGTACGTCGTTAGATACGACGATTGAGCAATCATTGATGAAGACAAAAAATGTTTGTTTAACTTATGGGACGTAACTGCGGCGTCATCAGTCCCTAAACTTACTAACTACTTATTAACTACCTTATACAAAAGATAGCACAAACATCCATGCCCGAGAGGGGATTCGAACCCCCGACGTGGAACGGCCTCGCGCATCGGAGCACAGAGCCTCAATGCGCTCGACCACTCCGCCGCTGCTTGAAGACAATGAAAGGCCTAGGTGGTGTGACTCATACGCTAG
Source organism: Locusta migratoria (assembly GCA_026315105.1). Classification (NCBI taxonomy): domain Eukaryota; kingdom Metazoa; phylum Arthropoda; class Insecta; order Orthoptera; family Acrididae; genus Locusta; species Locusta migratoria. The sequence continues at coordinate 578,778,830 of CM048746.1, read as the reverse complement.
GAATCAAGGATATCGTGTTTTTCAAGTGATATTTAGGAATGGCGTTTCTGCACAATGTTTGTGACAAGGTTGAACAATTTTGCAACGTAGCTTGCTCTGCTTCCGAGCAGCATGTCGAAATGACCAGCTCGCGGATTACTCGTAACAATGGCGACTGACAAAAGCTAACCGATTAGTTGTGCTAGCATTTTCCTTTCCCAGAAGTAAAGGAACTCATGTCAATAAGCACTGACATTACTGGAGGCAAGAAAATTAACTGTCACATGCCCGAAGAAGCTGGTACTCCTGGCATTTCAAACATCATCTGTGGAGATTTCTATATCGTAAAATTCAAACGAAATAATATAGAGTAAAAGAACTTGGTGTTATGAATACAGGCATTCGCATAGATAACGACATTATACCGATTAATCCCTTATTCATTTTTCAAAGAATGTGCATTGCAAAAAAGTCTGATGTTGTTGTTGTTGTCTTCTTATCCATCCGTTCAAGACACTGTCCATTCCGTTTAATTGCTCTTCCAGGTCCTTTGCTGTCTCTGACAGAATTACTATGTCGTCAGAAAACCGTAAGTTTTTATTCGGCCCCCCTGGGCTTTAATTCCCTCTCCAAATTTCTCCTTGCATTCCTTCACAGCTTGCTCAATGTACAGATTGAGCAACATTGGGGAAAGGCAACAACCCTGTCTTATTCCCTTCCCCATCACTGTGATCCTTTCATGCCCTTCGACTCAAATAATTGCTGTTTGAATATAACTCTTCGCTCCCTATATTAATAGAGAATAAGAATGGCAACCTACATCCTTCTGAATCTGCTTACTGTATTTGTCACTCGGTCTCCCCCTACGATTTTTACCTCACACACTTCCTTCTAATCCTAAGTTGACGATTCTTGATGTCTCAGAACGTGCCCCACCAATGTATCCCTTCTCTTAGTCGGGATATGCCACAAATTCCGTTTCTCCCCAATTCTGTTGAGCACTTACTCATTAGTTACATGATCTACCTATCGAATCTTCATTATTCGTCTGTAGCTCCACATTTCGAAAGCTTAAAGAAAAGAAAAGAAAAGAAAAGAAAAATTTCAAATGTTTGTAAAGCTTATGGGACTTAACTGCGGGGTCATCAGTCCCTAAACTTACAAACTACTTGTGAACTAACTAATTCTAAAGACAGAACAAACATCCATACCCGAGGGAGGATTCGAACCCCCGACGGGAAACGGCCTCAATGCGCTCGGACGCGGCTCGAAAGCTTCTATCAACTTTTTGTGTGAACTCCTTATCGTCCACGTTTCACTTCCATACAATGGTACACTCCATACAAACGCTTTTAGAAATGACTTCCTAACATTTAAACTAATATTGGATGTCAAAAAATTTCGCTTCTTAAGGAACGCTTTTCTTCCCATAGTCATTCTGCATTTTATATCTTCTTTACTTCGTCCATCAGAAGTTATCTTGCTACCCAAATAAAAAAAATGATCTCCTACTTTTATCGTCTTACCTAATCTAATTCCTTCAGCAGCGCCTGTTTTTCTGACACTACATTCCATTACCCTCGTTTTTCTCTTTTTAATGTTCATCTTATATCATTCTTTCAAGACACTGTCCATTCCATTTAATTGCTCTTCCAGATCCTTTGCTGCCTCTGATCGAATTACTATGTCATCGACAAATCGCAATGTTTATATTCCCTCTGCCTGGACTTCCCTCTCCAAATTTCTCTTTGCACTCCTTCTCAGCTTGCTCAATGTACAGATTGAACAACATTGGGGAAAGGCTACAACCCTGCCTTACTCCCTTCCCAACCACTGCGACCCTTTCATGCTCTTCGACTTAAACTAAGTTAAACAAACCTGAGGATAACACACATCCAGGCCCGAGGGAGGATTCGAACCTCCGACACGGGAGGCCTCGCGATCTCTAACGTGGCGCTCCAGACTGCTATGCTACTCCCGAACGGCCTCTTGCTACCTTCAGAATTCAAAGAGTGTATTCCAGTCAACATTGTCAAAAGTTTTCTCCAGATCCAAAAAAGCTAGAAACGCAAGTTTTCCCTTTCAGAAACCTATCTTCTACGATAAGTCGGAATGTGGGTATTGCCTCGCGAGTTCACGGACATAAGGAGAGTGCACTAATTTTAATGATCAGTGCATGACTTTTGGATTATGCCTACTGGCGATACAATACTGCTAAAAATAATAAATAAATATGGTAAAATAAAAATAATAAAAAAAGCACCGCGCCGTGGAGTGGAAGTGAGTACGCGTGTTGTAGTAGACTTTGTGGCGCTCACTCTGAAACTATTCATATTACAAAAAAGATTAGGACAAAAATTGTAGGAAATTTCCTCTTGTTTAACTTGACACATTACTATTTTCCTCGCGAAATGCGTCGGAAAGAAGATATTGCTAAAAATTTTGGGTGCCATTATTCGTATATGTCGGCGCGAGTGGCGAAGGTACAGAGGGGGCAAAGTGGAAATTCGAGACGATCACGGAAAAATCTTTAAGTATACCAATTTTGAACACTCCCGCAAAACTTACCAGGTGAAATTACCAACGACTGGACTGTCGGGCGGATAGTCGACTGGGTTGCTAGTGACAACAACTTTTAATATACATTTCTAAACTGTACTTCTTTCCCACTTGAATTTCTGATTACAAAATTGTCACTTGGGATAATTTTTTTCTTAAAGATAAAAAAAATCTTTTTTTTCTATTTTTTTTTTCGAAATATTCATGTTGGATGCGAACAGCAGCTGTAGCGTAAATTGGCGCTTTTTTGTATTTTTTTTTTATTTTTATTTAAATGCAACTAGCTGCTTTTATGGATGTTTTTATTCCATAACTACTTTTCAAGCCACTGCAGGCTCACTTCAGTGGATACATTACAGGAACATTTATCTTCCACCAAGTGTAGGTTCACGCTGTCATGGTGGTTCTGACAAAATTACTGAACTTTAGTAATAGCGAACAGAATAAAATGAAATTAAACGTTAGGTTGTTATATTTTACTTACTTACTGTGTTTTTATTATAAGTATCAGCATAACCATGTTGTGTCTTGGGCACTGACGATTTTTACAAATGACAGCATGTTGCTACAGATGGCGTCACAATTTCCACAAAATATAATTATTGTATGTGGTGCAAAGAGGATGGCTACGGTAGACGCCACACTTCTCTAATTAATGTTCTTTGGTTTAGGACATGGTGTATGCATAAAAAGGACATTAAGGGCTACATTGTATACAGGGTGTTTCACTAAATGTGTTTGCCTCTGTAACTTATAAAATAATAGGTGACGGGAAATTTTAATGCGGTAGGTCAACACAAGAAATGTTACACTTTCTACGGAGCTATGAACATAGTTTATTGTATCATTTTCCAAAGAGTTACAGCACAAAGATATAATTTTTTAAATTGAACAATAGTTTTTTCTATCGTGCATTGGATTCGTTGAAACCAGCTGCGTACAAATCAATTTAAACTACATTTCTATCACTGTTAGTTTGGGAGCTACAACCCTTCAAAGTTTTAGGGGCAGATACCACAAACGCTGCGCATAATGCAATGCGCCTTCTAAATGTGGTGCGGCCGAGTTGTAACGTCGCCAGTGTCACGGAGCGAGAAGCTTCCTCGATGCGCTGTTCGACTGCTGACTGTCGCCGCACACGGCCGTATACCCGACATTTGGAGCCACACAAACAACCGGGGCTCAATATACCAGTTACTGATATCAGATGACGATGGTATACACGAATAACGAGTACGTTGACATGTTGCTGATGCTCGGCGAGTGCCGACACTATGCCACTGAAGCAGCCACGACGTATGCCATGAGATATCCTAGGCGAAAAGCCCCGGCAGCCATTACGTTCTTACGTGCCGAACAACGACTTCGGGAAACGGGCAGCTTGGTAATGCGCCGCAGTAACAGACGAAGACCTGCAAGAAATGAGGAGACGGAGGTGTTTGTTTTAGCTGCACTACACCACGATCCTCATGTCAGATTACGAGCCGTTGCTGCAGTCGCTGGTGTCAGTCTCACATCTGTGTGGCGTATTGTACACGGCCACAGGTTTCACCCGTACCGCCTGTCACTGACCCAGGAGCTGCATGGGAACGATTTCCGTGCAAGAGTGACATTCTGTGAGTGGGCCATGCGTAATTTCACGTTGGAGTCTTTACAAAGTGTTATGTTCTCTGATGAGTCCATGTTCACAAATTATGATGCAGTGAATCGCCATAACATGCACTACTTGGCCGCAGACAATACTCGGTGGGTACGACCTGTTGACCGTCAACGTAGGTGGTCTATTAACGTGTGGTGTGGAATCCTTGGGGATGAAATCATCGGTCCACACTACTTCCCAGGTACACTGACAGGTGAGTTATATCGCGATTTTATAGCCGACAGTTTGGGTGGTCTCGTTGAACATGTGTGTCTACACACGAGAGTCCATATGTGGATGCAGCACGATGGTCACCCAGCCCATTCTGCGCGTGCTGTTGTGGAAGAACTAAACAACAGGTTTGCAGGAAGATGGTTGGGGCGCCATGGTCCTCATCCATGGCCAGCAAGGTCGCCCGATTTAATACCAGTAGATTTCTTTTTGTGGGGATATCTAAAGGATCGTGCTTATGTCACTGAGCCCACATCCCCAGATGATCTAAAACGGCGCTTCGAGGACGCATGTCGCTCTGTCACACAGGCGATGCTACATCTCGTCCGCGGATCCTTTCGACGGCGCATTGCATTATGCATTGAGGAACATGGACACACAATTGAACATCTTATGTAAATCAACTTCCCACCGCCATAACATCCATCACCCACCACACAGCCATGTATTATGTACAGCGTGTGGTATCTGCCCTGAAACTTTGAAGCGTTGTAGCTCCCAAACAGTGATAGGAATGTAGTTTAAATTGATTTGGACGCAGCTGGTTTCAACGAATCTAAAGCACGATAGAAAAAACTATTGTTCCATTTAAAAAATTATGTCTTTGTGCTGTAACTCTTTGGAAAATGATACAATAAACTATGTTCATAGCTCCGCAGAAAGTGTAACATTTCTTGTGTTGAACTACCGCATTAAAATTTCCTTTCACCTATTATTTTATAAGTTACAGAGGCAGACACACTTAGTGAAACACCCTGTATATACAAACGTTTTGTATTGCCCGCACCAACCACCCTTCAGCTATCGGAATGGGTTTCAGGGTAATATTTATTTTGCCTTATTACATTTTTATTATAGTCGACATGATCGATTGGAGAGTGTCCGCAACTCCACTATTTTATTTTAAATGTGTTTATTTCCGTCAACAGTTGCAATATAATTGTTTAATAACATATTTCGATCACTTGGATCATCTTCAGATCTTATAGTTGCGTCCGCAACTCGTCAGACGAGTTGCGGACGCAACTATAAGATCTGAAGATGATCCAAGTGATCGAAACTTGTTATTAAACAATTATATTGCAACGGTTGACGGAAATAAACACATTTAAAATTATTAAATTTTGTTTGCAGTTGAGACGTCCAAACGTCCTCATAGACCTGCAGACTTGAACTGACTACCAGATCACGTGGTTCCCCTCCCCTCCCACACTACGAAATTGGCGGGAATCTCAGTCAGTCTGATCCTAGAGCCACCCGTGAGACATCGTATGCGGTAACAGAGATACACGCATGCACGCACACGCACACACACACAAACACACACCACCACCACCACCACCACGACACCACATGCACAGTGTAACATCAACGCTGCGCCGAGTAAACATACAGCTCCTCCGGAAGCGACGCACTCTGTCGTCGGTAGCTAAAGGCTGTGTGCACAGTGGCACCGACGAACTGTCGTCAGACGCCGGCGCCCGAGGTTGACTGAGAACATCGGTCGACGGTGCGGTCACACTGCTTCCGATATAGTTTGACACTTGGTCGGGTTGAGGAGAAGGTTAGGTTAGGTTAGAATCTATTCTGTGTGTAAGGTATATTTCATTTCCATTTCCTGGGGTGCAATGGATTCCACCGACACTTTTATCAGGGCCGGCGCAAGCCCAAGTGCCGCCCCGTGCGTGCTGCTAAATTGTCGCCGCCCCAGCCCCCCGGTTTGTTTATTTATTTATTTTTTACAAACGTTTGTGGAATTTTATTTAAACAAATCTGTAGGAAATGTCGGCAATCAAAGGTAATTTTTGTTTTTACTTTTAAGATCAACCTAGGTTTCGGCCACTGAGTGACCAGTCTCAAAGTTACGTTCAGATCAAATGTTCAAATGTTTGTATAGCTTATGGAACTTAACTACGGGGTCATCAGTCCCTAAACTTACAAACTACTTATGAACTAGCTAATCCTAAGGACGGCACAAATATCCATGCACGAGGGGGGATTCGAACCCCCGACCGTAGTGGCCGTGCAGACCGTGACTGGCGCGCCTCAGTCCCCTCGGCCACCGCGGCCGGCGTTACATTTAGCATGACGGTATAGACGTAAACATAACTCAAAGCACTGAGAATAGCCACACTGTGTCCGAAATTTATGTAGATCTGGAAAATAAAAACAAAAATTGCGATTGATTGGTAACATTCTCTACAGAGTTGTACAAAACAGTTGCTGGGCACCAGCTCAAAAATTGAGTCAAACCTGATTGAAGACAACTAGCTAATTTTAATAAACCTTGTGAATTTTCGCCGCGGTGGAGTAGCCGAGCGGTCTAAGGCGCCTAAGGCGTCAATTAATTAGTTAATGAATACATCATACATGTTCCTAACATATATGAACTACCAAATATATTGCACCTTGCTGCGGAGCGCGCAGTTGCTCGTCGTGAAGGTTCGAGTCCTCCCTTGGGCATGGGTGTGTGTGTTTGTCCTTAGGTTAGTTTACCTAGGTTTAAATAGTTTGTAAGCTACGTACTGATGACCACGCAGTTTGGTCCGATAGATTTACAAACATTTGAACATTTGAACCTTGTGAATTTACAAAAATGTTCACATGTGTGTGAAATCTTATATTACTATAAAAATGTTCAAATGTTTGTAAAGTCTATGGGACTTAACTACGGGGTCATCAGTCCCTAAACTTACAAACTACTTATGAGCTACTTACGAACTAGGACGGCACAAATATCCATGCCCGAGGGGGGATTCGAACCCCCGACCGTAATAGCCGTGCAGACCGTGACTGGAGCGCCTTAATCTCCTCGGCCACCGTATATTACTATAGGCTACGCTGTTCAGGAGATGAAGTCATAAGAATTGAGCCGCGTGAAATTGAATTTCAGGCCGAATTTCACTACAGACGCAGGTGAAACGGTCAAAGAGTGGGGCGGAAGACAATTGGGAGAGGAAGAATAAGGAGATGGAGTAACATAATAATGCAATAATTACACACCCGGGAATCGACGGGTTCTAATGCTAGTCGAAATATATATACTCACTGCACTGCTGTTGTTCATTTCAAAGAACTGACACTCCACATGTGTCGTAATTTCCATGAGTCAGTTCATTCTTGTCTGATTATGGAATAAGAAGCAACAAATTAGTCATCGCCGTATCACTTCTTTTTTCTTCGCTTTATTTTCATTCTAGCTATTGAGACGACGCGTTATTATTTGCCGACTTCCCAATTTTTGAAGTAACAGATCATAAAAATAAATTTTCCTATTCTGCAATCTTGATAGAGAAAAATTCTAACTTATAACATGCATCCGCATACTAATTGTACGTTATATGAAAAACACTTACTTATTACATCCCAAGTTGTAAGAAATTCGGGTGCAAGAATTCTGTTCTTACGGAACGCAATGAAAGTGCTTCTGACCAATCTTGACTCCCTCGGACAACTACCGATACGAATTCTGTAGTTTTAGTTGTAGAAAACACAACAATGAAAAATATCTATTGCCTGGAAAAGCGAAGTGGTGACGCGGCAGTGCCAGGAACTAGGTCACGTGACGAGGTACAGCGAGGTACAGTGTTCAAATGCTTAAGGATTTAACTGCGGAGTCATTAGTCCCTAAGCTTACAAACTACGTATGAGCTACCTTATACCACAGACGACACAAACATCCATACCCGAGGGGGGATTCGAAACCCCGACCGTAGCGACCTTGCAGATTGTGACTGGCGCGCCGCAGACCGCTCGGCCACTGCGGCCGGCCGGTTAAACTATCGCCCAAGAAGAAGAAGCAAGAAGCTCACAATAAGTATGTGACCGATGATTTGGATAAATTTATTTATTATCAATTTCTATGGCATTACGAACAATACAAAGAATAAGAAACTTTGCGAAAACTGCACAACTTTTATCAAATAGAAACTAGCTTCAAAGCTAGCAGGAAAACCTTAGAAGCAGTGTTCTATCTATGGATTTTCGTTTTAAAAGGTGCCAAAATTAACGTTTTGTTTTGTGTGGACGAGAGGGCATTGTTGCTAAAAGACCATACTTTCTCTGGTTTTCATCATAATCAAAATCAAATGTTTGTATAGCTTATGGGACTTAACTACGGGGTCATTAGTCCCTAAACTTACAAACTACTTATGAACTAACTAATACTAAGGACGACACAAATATCCACGCCCGAGGGGGGTTTCGAACCCCCGACCGTAATGGCCGTGCAGACCGTGACTGGAGCGCCTCAGTCCCCTCGGCCACCGCGACCGGCTTCATCATAATCAAAGCGACCCGTAGTATACTTAGATGAAACGTGGATTCACACGCATTATAGAGTAAATAAATGTTGGCAAAGTGATAGTGTGTGAGTAGTATTGTCAAACAAACGTGTCGTTCAGAGTTTAATTGTTGTTCATGCAGGCGTAGACAGGTCTTTCATGGCTCGAAAACTAAAACGTCCGACTATCACTGAGAAACGGATAGCAAAACTTTTCAAAAATACGTCGAAACCCAACATGCCAGGCTTACTACCAATGTCTTATCCCTTGTAATTATTCGCAGAGTATTTACCCATTCGGAATACTTCTAGCCATTGTAGAAGTTGGACTTGTTTGACTGTAGTAATGTCTACCATTTTTTGAACATAATCCGGGAAGAACAAAACACTCGGAAACTGCCATTGAAGGGCTTAGCAAAATTGCTTCAGGCTGACCATGTAACCGCAACATCGAATATTGCATTCGAATTTCCAAATTAGATTTCATCTTCTTGCGAAATTAATTGTGAGTAAACGCACGGCGCGTAGCAGGCTGGCACTGCTCCATTCACAGAATAGTGGCGTGTACGCCAGACAGCTTCCCCCTCCCCGTTTCTCCGAGGTTAAAAAGGCCAGTGCTGCCACAGTGGCGAGGAAGAAATTAGTCCTCCTCCCTCCCCTTGTTCAATAGGGGCGGCCGGCAGGTAGTCGAGGCACCATGCCACAGAAAAAAAAATAAATAAATAAATAAAAAATAAAGGGGGCCGGCAGATTTGCCGCCCTTCGGAAAGTGCCGCCCAGTGCGGCCTTGCGCCGGCCCTGCTTTTATACTTAGGAATGAGTGCTACAGTGTGGCTTTCGCTGTTAATAAAGACAATGCTACGAATGAGCTACATCTGTCTCGAAAGAAGAAAGTGGCGAGGATTGTGTACTGTCCTTAGTTACTGTTAGTGCCAGACAAGATTTACGAATATATGAGGTATCGATAAAAGGAAAATTTCTATTACATACTCGTGATATTTCGTGCTGTCACTGACAAGTATTTTTACAGTTTTGCTGAATTTTGTGCAGACGTACACCAGTTAACCTCCATGCATTAAATAATGAAAAACACCAGTTAGGTAAGTTTATTACTTATCACGAGTTTCGAGAATTTATTCCCATCTTCTTGTGCATTTGTTTACATAAGTACGGTACTTTTTCTAAGTTTCAGTGTGTGATATTGTGCCACTCTTGCACTGCAGTTGTCTTTTCTTTAGGTTACTCAAGAAATCGAACAGAATAAACTTTGAGGTGTGTTTTTTATCCTAATGTTTTCTGTCTGCTGAAAGGTGTTGTGCCTCCTCTATAACACAGAATATCAGACACAATACTCATGACTTAGGTGTACCTTTATACAAAAATAACCAGTGTTAAGTGACGATTTTTGTGTTGTGATAGTCCAGTTTCTTGGAGCAGACACAATACGGTACTTTCAAGTACAGACGTAAATACTATTTAGTACGTAAAAAAGCAAGCCAATATTTATTATATACGATTTCCCTCACTCTAGTAACCTCGAAAAGACTACATCTGTGCAAGAGATGCATAAAATTACACATGGAAACCTCACGATGTATTTACGTAAACAAATGCACTAAAGCCGGCCGCGGTGGCCGAGGTGACAGGCTCTCCAGTCACGGTCTGCACGGCCACTACGGTCGGGAATTCGAATCCCCCCTCGGGAATGGATATTTGTGCCGTCCTAGTTCGTAAGTAGCTCATAAGTAGTTTGTAAGTTTAGGGACTGATGACCCCGTAGTTAAGTCCCATAAGCTTTACAAACATTTGAACATTTTTGAAATGCACTAAAAGCGACACAAATTCTCGAAATGCGTTCTGCTAAGCTTAAAAATACTTAATGGGTGCAGTTTTTCAGACTTTAAATCCTCTAGTAACATTGTTATATGTAGAGGTCTGCGCGGATAAGAAAAGTGTTATCCGCATCAGCACCACATCCGCAAGGCCCATATCCGGAACCCCATGCGCATCCGCGGCACTTTATCCGCATCCGCAAGTTCATTATCCGCATCCGCAGACCGCAGATATTAAAGTTTTGAATGGGTAAAAGTAATAGATAGCAGTATTTAAAACCGTGGTATGCAATGATATAATTATTGTTAGAGTGCCATTTCTGCGACAACTTAACTAATTTTGACTTCTCGAATCACGGTAACTGTTCTACACCCACTTGAAAACAGACTTTTCCAAACGGGAAAACATTGGCTCTCCGGACACACACAGTAGCGCTTCGGAACCCATGTGGTCGGAGTAGAGCTAAAAACACAGCAGGCTGGCGCATCCGCCATTTTCATTCCGTGCGTATGCTCAACACAGCACGCAGCTGATACGAACAGTGTTGTTTTGTTTCAAGTTTAGTGAAATATTTTGGAAGTGTCGGATAGAGCCTTAGATCGTGCTACTTTGAGCTTGCATTCCACTCTTGTTTACATCGATATGTGGATTAGACACAAAAATCTCGCGTTTTCTTTATTTATTGCTGTTTTTCTTTTCTGTCCAAATAAGGATAAAAGCGTAAGAAACGTATATATTTATGTGATAAAAATCGAGTACTACGCTTAATTCTGCCGAAACTGATCATCCAGATAAAAGTTTTAAGCGGTCTTGGCTTGTATTTGAATAATGGCTGTCAATATGCGACGTTTGTTTGCCGTCCTGCAGTAAGTGTTTGTTGTCTGCTGTGATTGTCGTACTCACATTGCTGAATGTACTTATATTCTATTACGTTATTGAAAAAGTTTCAGAACGTATTACAAGCACTAAAACGAAAAAGAATATTAGTGTACACGATCTTAAGTTTACGGTCGTAGAGGCACACGGTGCCGATGTTGGCAACAATCGTTGAACGTTATTGGAAAACCTAATCGTATAGAATGAGGGGAATAATCCTTTGCGTTGACAATCAAATAAATAAATAATTCTGTTCCTTCTATATGTTGACAGGCTTTTATGTGTAACAGTATCCTTGTCTTGCCAGTAATTTAATAATCCTTAAAAAGCAAACATTTCGTTGCCAACATTAGCACACTACGCCGCCGCAGTGGTAAGTAAAATTTACCCAGTATTCTTTGTCATTTATGTTATAGTCTCTTATAGATAAGCGTCAATATTGGCATTTAAAGACATACATATTGTGCTCTAAAACAGTATGTTCTGGGATGTTTGCTGTGTTATGATTTTTTACGGCTGCTAACTTCCTACAGGCAGCTTCCCTGTTAAGAGGTAGTGCTTTCAAAAGAGCTAAACAAAAACTTACGTTAGAATATTACAGACGATTTTTACTACTAAATATCGCTTGAAGTCATAAATAAATATTCATTTATAATACATAACTGTGGACCCGATCCGGGTCCCCAGTTTTTGGGCCGACAGTTAATGATACATTTTTTCTTCTCTCAGAATCTCTCGGGAAACTAAACGTTCTGTAGCCACTTATGGAATGTGTTGAGCAGTTTATGACAACACAACCACCCGCAATGTTGTGCTAAAGTGCCGTGACACAAATCCTATAGCACCGCATTATGTTTAAGTTAAGAGCTACCGGAATGAAAATGGCGATTGCGTCAGCTCGTACTTATAGGAGCCTTAGGTCGGAGTACTACGTCAGCTGTTTAATACAGGCATCTTCTTAAATTTCAGTGGTTAAAACTGGAGGAGATTTTACTTGATATAAAATGCTTTGCCAATCTTTATTACTTCCGTCACCATTTATTTAATACATAAACAGGAATGTTTGTTGGTATTATATGCGCGGCTGTACTGTTCATGACGATTTCAATTTGTTTTCCTTCATTTATGTCAAGTCACCTCTTTTCACTTCACAGGATATAGTATCCATTGATGTCGTGTTCATTTTAAGAACCAACTGTCACTGCATTCACTATGATATACTTTTGTCACTCGGTCACTACAAAGCGCTAACTGAAGGCAACGGAAATTTGGCGTGGCACATCTGGTGAGCAGTGGGCCGGTTTGCCACCCAAAAAGCACTTGACAGAACGTAGATAAGACACGGTCGTATAAGTTATAAGGGAATTACTGTTTTTCATCAAAATATACAGGGTATCAGAGATAAAGTTAATGAAATGCTTATTGATACTGATTCTGACATTATTGGAATTTCAGAGCACTTTTTAAGTGGTGTGACAATTAAGAGACTTCCTTTGCCAGGATACAGGTTAGCTGCCTTCTACTCTAGGAGTTCCTTGCAGTGTGGGGGAGTGGCCATGTATGTAAAAAATGATTTTTCATCGGAGTCAATCGATTTTTCAAAAACACTGCACAGAACAGATATTTGAATGTTGTGCAGGAGTTGTTAATGTTAATGGAACTAAACTAGTAATAGTTGTTATTTATAGATACCCTGACTCAAATTTTAAAATGTTTCTGCCCAAGCTGGAATTGGTTCTGGGTTCACTGTATAGGAAGTATAAAAAGTTAATTGTGTGTGGAGATTTCAACATTAATTGTGTAGGTGATAGCTCAAGGAAAAGTCAGCTGTTAGATCTATTTAATTCCTATAACATGATGCAAACAGTATTTTTTTCCAACGAGAGTACAAGGAAATAGCATTCTACTATTGACAATATTTTTGTTCATTCTTCATTATTAGAGGGGCAATCTGTCAGCAGAATAGTAAATGGCCTATCAGACCACGATGCCCAAATTTTATTTCTAAAAGGTATTTGTTCTCAAACAAATGTTAAACATAAATATCAACTACTCAGAAAAGTTAATCCAGTTTCAATTGAGACCTTTTTAAGCCTAATTAAGGAACAAGAATGGCAGGATGTTTATAGTGCTGATAATGCAGATGATAAATATAATGCTTTTCTGAACACATTTATTATGCTGTTTGAAAGTTGCTTTCCGCTAGAACGCTCAAAACAGGGTACTTTCAGTAACAGACAGCCAGGGTGGATGACAAAGGGGATAAGAGTATCATGTAGAACTAAGCGGGAGTTGTATCAAAATGTTAGAAGCAGTCAGAATGAAGATGCAGTAGCTCATTACAAACAGTACTGTAAGGTTCTGAAAAATGTCATTAAGAATGCAAAGTGGTACGCAAAAAGAATAGCAAACTCTCGGGATAAAATTAAAACTATCTGGTCAGTCGTGAAGGAAGTGTCTGGTCAGGAGCAGCAGGTAGAAGATATAACGTCAGTGCGTAGCAGGAATGTTTCTGTTACTGACAAGTTAGATATATGTGCAATATTCAATAATCACTTTCTGAATATAGTAGAGGAACTAAACAAAACTCTAGTTTCTACAAGTAATCATATAACCTTTTTAGAAAATGCCTTTCCGAGGCTGTTACCTGAAATGATCCTTCATGATACTTCCATAGGTGAGATTGAGTCAATAATTAAATCACTAAAGACTAAGGACTCTTGTGGATATGATGGGGTATCTAGCAGATTTCTAAAGTACTGTTCTCCATATGTTAGCCCAGTACTAAGCCATATTTGTAATTTTTCCTTTCAGAATGGACAGTTTCCTAACAGATTAAAGTACTCAGTAGTGAAACCGCTTTATAAAAAAGGAGAAAGGGATAATGTAGACAACTATAGACCTATTTCTATGCCATCGGTTTTTTCCAAAGTTATTGAAAAGGCTGTATATTCAAGATTAATTGATCATTTCAGTTCACATAATTTCCTGTCAAACGTACAGTTTGGTTTTAGAAGTGGTTTAACGACTGAAAACGCTATATTTTCGTTTCTCTGTGAGGCACTTGATGGGTTAAATAAGAGGCTACGGACATTAGGCGTCTTCTTTGATTTAACAAAAGCGTTTGATTGTGTTGATCACAAAATATTGTTGCAGAAGTTGGAACATTATGGAATACGGGGAGTAGCCCACAACTGGTTCACCTCTTACAGTAATAATAGACAACAGAAGGTAATTCTCCGCAGTTTAGAAAATGGCTATGACGTGCAATCCCAATGGGGCACAATTAAGTATCGGGTGCCCCAGGGGTCTGTTTTGGGACCATTGCTGTTTCTTATTTATATAAATGATATGCCTTCGAGTATAACAAGTGACTGTAAAATATTTTTGTTTGCTGATGATACCAGCTTGGTAGTGAAGGATGTTGCTCGTAATATTGACACAATAACAAATAATGCAGTTAAGAGATAAGTTCATGGCTTGTAGAAAACAAGTTGATGTTAAATCACAGTAAAACTCAGTTTTTACAATTTCTAACACATAATTTGACGAAATCTGACATTATGATTACTCATAATGGGCATGTGATAAGTGAGACTGAACAGTTCAAATTTCTAGGTGTTCATATAGACAGTAAGCTGTCATGGAAAGCCCATGTTCAGGATCTTGTTCCAAAACTAAATTCTGCTATATTTACCATTAGAACAATATCTGTGATAAGTGATTTTTCAACACGAAAAGTAGTCTACTTCGCTTACTTTCACTCACTTATGACGTACGGCATTGTTTTTTGGGGTAACTCGCCTGATGCAAAAAGGATATTTCTGGCTCAAAAACGGGCGGTTCGAGCAATATCTGGTGTAAGTTCGCGAACGTCATGTCGACCCCTTTTCAGTAGTCTGGGAATTTTGACTCTGGTGTCACAATACGTTTTTTCTTTAATGTCGTTTGTTGTTAATAATATCAGCTTATTCCCACGAGTTAGTAGCTTTCACTCGGTGAATACTAGACAGATGTCTAATCTACATTTGCACCACACCACCTTAACACTTGTGCAGAAAGGAGTGCAGTATTCTGCGGCATCCATTTTCAATAAGCTGCCACAAGAACTAAAGAATCTTAGCACTAATCCACATGCTTTCAAATCTAAATTGAAGAGTTACCTCGTGGCTCACTTATTCTGTCGAGGAACTCCTAGAAAAGTTAAACAATTAAGCTAATTCATTTTTTCTTTATTGATTCTTTTCACTTTGTCTTAAGATTGTCGTGTGCAAAGGACTACTTAAAAATTTTCTATTACCATTCTTGTGTAACAATGTATTGACTTGTTCCATGACCATGGAGTCTTACTCCTCAAGTGGGTCCTATGGAAAAGAAAAAACCAATAAAAATAAAATAAAATAAACGGATTAGACGCAGGTTCCTCGGGTACAGCTACGTCCGCTGTGGCCAGGGGAGGAGGAGAACAGACTTCCGCTCTACCTGGGCCCTGCAAGGATTCCAAGAATGTCCACAGGCTTGAAGTTTTCAGCTAACATTTCGACACGTGTACTGGGCAGATACCTCACTCTTTATCCGCACATAACACGCGGATATCCGCGTCGCTCACAATTTTATCCGCAAAGTAACAAATATTGAGGATATCCGCATCCGTGCAGACCTCTAGTTATAGACTATCCAGAAACATCCGATTATGATGAATGAAATGAAGTTACATTGATCTTCAATGACTGTCGTTCAATATATTTGTGACAGACAAATGTGAACTTAAGAATAAGATAATTTTGATCACTGAAACCACTGGGAAGCGGAAGCACACTACACCACATTTGCAGGTTACTTCAAAGAACGGAATCATCACTTTGTTAAAAAATGCCAGAACCAGTAAGAATAATTTGTGGACAGCTAATACCCGATTATCATAAAACAAAACAACGTTAAGAGAGCCACAACAATAACATTAAGATACGCCACAATTCCGAATTGAACACATTTTTTTGAGGTTATAGTTTACGCCTAAAATTTCTGTTAAAGGATTTAACCAACTTGAGGTTTCCAGTAAACTCTAATACCAGACCATATATTCAGAACTATATCCCGATTGTGATATTTCTTGTCTTCTGGGTGCCACAATCTCTCTCTCCCTCTCTTTCACTTAACATGTTTCTCACTGGCCATATCTAGCATGTGAGAACATCAGTCGATTTGACCGAAGAAAACAAACTGATTTGAATTTCACCGTCTGTCGACCGAAGTCTCCACGTTCGGACGATGAGGTTGGCTGCACTGTGACCGTGCCCGTAGTGGAGCACTGATTTGAAACGATCAGCCTTCTGCCGCCAATGCCGGTGGTCGGTAAAACCCACACCTTCTAAAATACTCTAGAAGGTGTTGGTAAAACCCACCGACATCTGAGCCGCTGTGGCCACAGCCTTTACGGACGCGATGGAGCGAGCGCCAGTCTGCTGCAGGGGAGGCGCTGTGCCCGTCACATAAGCGAGGCAAACAAACCTCCGGCGATACCTGGAAGGGCTCCACTGTCAAAGGCACACCTCCTCCACAGGCAAGCCTTTCGCCGAGATGCTGCCCATTGTATTAGACAAACGCTTGACAACCCGCTCTCTCTTAGACATCATCTCAATCGCACTTTGTGGTCGCTCTTAAAACAAAACTATCAAGTTCTGAAATTTAATACTCTCTAGCGGCCACGCCCTGTTACAATATTAGACACTGCATTTTGTATCCCATCCTCGATGCCACTTTTGAGTCTCGTTTCCGCCGGTTGTCTTAGGTGTCGGTGGCCGAGTAGACAGAGACCGACACAGGGAAATAGGATGCACGCGTGTGCAGGTACGGAGGTGACCAGCCAGTGGGACAGCAGAAACTAGAAACACTAAGCTAGATTAGTATAAGAGATATATTTCATAGAGCTGGTACCATTACTTAACTTGGAGAGCAGCAGACTAGTAGTGTGTTGATACATAGTTTAGATAGAGGCCTGCCTATTGATGATTCCTAGTGCGTATCCGATAGCCATATCTTAACTGGTGCCTCTCTGATTCCCAAGTGAACGATGCAGTTCAGTGGTGGCCACGAGCGGGGTTGCAGCAGAGGGCGCTCGTGGCCGACGTCGTAAGAACGCCGCGCCGTGCGTGGATGGCGGCGCGCGGCGAAAGTTGGTGACGCGCTCTTCATACTTGTGCGACACCACACTGCAAACGATTCTTTTCGAAATGTTCCAAGTCTTTACAACATTTCCTTAGACCGACATCGGCGTTTTCTGTTTCCTCCCTCCCAACTAGTATTCCGACAGGTACAGGGAAGGTAAGTTTTCGAACTCCAGTACGTATTGTCATACCTTACTGTAATTCATCTCTTTTATGGCTTTAATAACCAGTTCTGCACCTTCCGACAATTCTCCTAAACGACAGAATTCAGGTAGTTTAATTTTACCTCTTATTTTCTTCATAACACAACAGTTAAATGTTTTGTGCAAATGAGCGGTCGTTATAGGTAGATATTCCATCCGTCTCAATCTCCAGAAACGGCTTCGCTGATGCTAATTGTACGACATCCAGTCCATCGCATTTAGACACAATGTAGCCATCCTTTTTAAGATGATGAACGTGGGAAAGGAGCTCTCCACAAGACATCATCAATCTTCACATATTTCGAGGTGCTGCCAAAAAAGAACAGACGTGACGATAGACGCAACAAACAACTAAATAATAAATGACTGTGATTATAAACAAAGCCAGTTACGCGATCACACAGAGCAAAATAAGTGCTAACTCAAATTAGATCAATTCGCTACACTAGATTGCGTGTAATCACCCAAACATAAAAATTAGACGTTAACTGCTCTTAGGAGGTAATTTCTTTAATGGGGAATGGCTTAAGTCTATGTGACGGATTTTTCGCTGCAATTGCGGAATGACGTTGTTTGTAGGTAACATACCTAGTTCAGCAATATCTGGAGGCCTTATGGAGAATAATGTTCTGAACTGCAAGAAATGTGTTTCTGCTGCTGTAATATAGCTCTTTCGTGTAATATTTATTTTTTCTTTGCTGGAGCCAATGTTAGGAATGTCCACGTAATTTACAGGTAGACAGTTGAAACTAAAAGCTGATAGAACATAATTTACATGCTTTCCTTGGTCTTTAGTGTCTGGAAGATTTACGCGCACACCAGTCAATTTTTGGGTATTGTGATTACCCCAGTAAACAAATTGCAGAACACTATTAAACAGTGCACAACAAATGTTCTCTAAGGCATTTGTTAGCCAAGACCACATGTATGGGAATGACACACTGTACAGTAGGGTGGGCCGAAAAAAGTGAATGTTTAAGTATCGAGTTGTAATAGGGATCAACAGTTGCGTATTTATGTGCCGATTAAAGAAAAAATAATTTAAAAAATCTAACTTAATATCTTCAGTTCGCGCAGAGGACGTTACTGTACAAGGAAATTGTATTAAATCGGCAATTTTAATGAAGCAGAGGAAGAACTTTTCAGCTTTGCATGTATTTTCTTGTCTGCTGAGTGACGGGCAGACATAGGTGGGTGGTAGACTGCAGTGGTCGTGGCAGACAGGCGAGTAAACAAGTCGCGACACGAAACGCCTCCCTGACCCTCCCACTACCAACGCTTGCTCCGCTACTGCTATTGACTCCGTCAGTTGCTACTTGTTATTGCTGGTGACAACATCGAGATGAAGTGTTCGTTTAGTTTAAACTTTAGTGGAGTGTGCACTGTTTAATAAAGTGCATTAAGTGTCTTTAAGTTACCTTTTTCGTTGGCACTAAGCGTGAAATGGTAACTCCATACAAGACTAAGTTGTTATTGATGAGACAGTCGTATCGATGCCCTATTTTTGGTTTGCCTAAAGGACTTAGTGGGACAACCCTTCCAATTTATGAGGATGTTTTATTATGTTGTTTTGAAGAGAGCCTTAATATTTCTACACAATTAGATTCAAAGAAAAATGTTTCATTTCCCATTATTTCTGAGAATATTGCTAATCAAATAGAAGCAATTTATTATAAAGCACCCATTCCAGTTGTATCTCACAAAAGAGTTGTGCAAATGATAAAAAAGTTTCACGATGATTATTAGGAATTAAGAAAATCGTATAACAGAGATCATGAAAAAGATAATTATAAGAAAAAATTGCAAGTGTTTGTAGCTGAAGCCAAATGAAAACTATCTGATATTTCCGCCTGCAATTGTCCTATGACTTACACCTGCGAATGTGGGGAAAAAGCCGAGTACATGTGACTGCCCTGTTATTGTTGACTGCAATTGTGAGAAAGACCGAAAGATACCTGTTATAGAGAGAAAATTCAAACATGATCAGCGAACATCTAGGATTGCATGCATCGCCAACGTAGATAAAGTAATAACAAGAAAACTTCAAAGGAAAGAAGAAAGGAAACAGATAGAAAGAGAGCGACAAAATGTTGCTTTTACAAGCGACACTCGTGAATTAGAATGAAAATATTTTGAAAAGAAAACAACTGAGGTCGATTTGTCATCACTTCCTTCTACTTAGTCTCAGATAACAAATCTAACGTCTACTGCTTTAATTAGTGATCGGTTTCGTGTTTCAGATAGAGCTACGGCTGCCATAGCTCCCAATTGTTTTGTATGATCTAGGAATGATATCTGAAACGGATACCTCACTTGTTATAGACAATAATAAGGTACGAAGAGAAAAGCACAAGACAAGACTGTTTATTCAGCAACAAAACCACAGCATTAATATAACAAAGGGAATATACTTTGATGGCAAAAGAGACAACTTTTTATTCCAGAAGAAAATAGGAAACAAAATGTACAGAAGAGTCAAGAAAGAAGAGCACGTCAGTATAGTTCGTGAACCTGGAGGGCAGTATATCGGGCATATGTGTCCAGAAAGATCAACTGGAAGTGGTATAGCTGAGTGCATTCTGAAGTACCTTGAAGATAATAACTTTAACATTAATGAGGTAGAAGCTATTGGTTGTGATGGTACTTCAATAAACACTGGGTGGAAAAAATGGTGTTGTTCGCAATATAGAACTGAACATTCAACGACCATTACAGTGGTTCATTTGTTTACTTCACTTCAACGAATTACCTTTCAGACGCGTATTTCAGTTTTTGGATGGAGAGTCAACTGGACCCTCTTCGTGTAGTGGAATAACTGGAAAAAGACTGACTGACTGTGAAAAGCTACCTGTTATTGATTTTGAGGTTGTGGAGTTAGGGTTGTCAGAAAAATTGGATCTAAACATACCAGATTTAAGCAAAGATCAACAATACCTCGTGGATATTGTCAAAACTATTCAAAGTGGAAAATATACTCCAGTTCTGGCTAATCGTGATCCTGGACCTCTTATTCACTCCAGTTGGTTGACATGTGCGAATAGAGTGTTGCGCATGTATATTTCTGAGGTAAATCCCACAAATGAACTAACGATTTTAGTTGACTACATTCTAAAGACATATGCGCCAGTCTGGTTCGATATTAAGAGATATGTCTCAGTAAAGTATGGTCCAAAGCATGTTTTTAATGTACTTAAAACTTACAGACACTTTCCAAGAACATAAAAAAGCAAATTGATCCGGAGATTTAACGAAACGAGTTTTTCTGTCATCCATAAAACATGTTATTGGCTATGATAGTAGACGAGAGATCACATGTTAGAGAGTTCGGTCTTAGAAGAGTCCTAAAGGCAAGAAATATGAAAACTAACCGCAAAGCTGCAGTAAGAACGTTTACTACACCAACACTAGATTTTGAGGCTACTGACTACAGTGAGCTTATAGATTGGTCAAAATGTAAGCTATCGCCTCCCCCAGTGATGCAGAAATTGACGACAGAATCCATTTCTACATATTTGATGAATAATACTTTGCCCGAATTTGAATTTCTGAACTTTCCGTGCCACACTCAGGCTGTAGAAAGTTGTGTAAAATTAGTAACAGAGGCTGCAGAAAAAGTATGTGGGCAAGATAGCAGAGATGGATTCATTAGGACGACTCTGCTGTGAAGATCAATAATGAATGCCAAAATTTGGACAAAATCAGAAACCAAGCCAACTACATCTTTGACCAGTATGTAAATAAAGGTATAAAAATGTAAATAAATGTATATATTGTAAATATGAATATATAATTAGTATAACCTCCTTTGGCGGTTGGTTGGTTGGGTAGGGTGTGGGTGGAACTCTAATTGCAGCCACCTCCTCGTGGTGAGTTCTGGGTCATTTAAACAAATTTGCTGGTGAAATGGGCGAAGAGCTGCAAAGTTATGATGTTATCTCTTTAAATAATCAAATCACAATAAATAAAACCTAACATATTTAAAACATACATATAAATACGAGATAATAGTAAATTTCCGTAACATTTTGAACATTTAGAAATGTTGTCATATTTCGATAGTTAAGGCCTTAAGCGCGAACTGATTACATAAGCTAAAACTATCAAAAATATTTTTATGTTAAACTATACATGGATACGCAGTTTTTGAGTCCTATTAGGACGTGATACTGAAAGATATCTTTTTCTTTGACCTTTCAGAAATTCTATAAATTTATCGTTTTTTAGAAACTTTAAGCCCTTTGCGCAAACTGAAGATATTAAGTTAGATTTTTTAAATTATTTTTTCGTTACTCAGCACATAAATATGCAACTTTGAGCCCTATTGCAACTCAATACTCAAAAATTCATTTTTTCGGCCCACCCTACTGTACAGGGGTACACTTTGTAAATACAGTTGTTTCTCGTTTAAAACACTTAAACAGTCTTGTAGAGGGTCCAAAGTACGATCCATTCAGTAATTGTCTATTGGAGACGCCAGGTGGTCAATGAAGGGGCCAGACTTGATGAAAACATGCAGGGGGAATGTGGTGTTGTGGATTCTCTTTGTGAAATGGATTTCGAGGTGGAGGTGGGAGATGAGTTGTTGCCACACCTCACCTTCCATGATCTCCAGACTGAGTTTCGTGATCATGATGGTGAGGGTTGAGGGGGCGGGTTGGGGTTGAAGGGGGAGTAGTTGGTTTGGACAGGGGTGAGAGTGGTATGGGGACTGAAGAGAATCCACAGGAGTTTTTCGAGGAGGTCTGTGTGGAACGATGGGCTAGGGGACTTGATAAGGATGGAGTCCTAGTGGGGAATTAATTGAGAGATGGGGGTAGTGGTATAACCCATATTTCGAAGGAGAGGGTGCAATTATCTAAAATCTGGGGCTCAAAGTAGGAAAGGACTTAAGTGTAGACGTCTTAGGGATGGGAAGGACGTTGTGGCTATATGGTCGGGAGAGGGGGTGGTTGTAACAAGGGCGACTGGATGAGGAGGGGTTTTCTTGTGGAACGACTTGTATGGGGATTGGCACTGGTATGTTTAGGTGGCTTGTTTGGAGATTGTGCAGTAGAATGCGGGTTGAGGGATTGTGTGGATTGGCAGATGACAGGAGATGGGCCCAGCTTGGTGACTGCCAGTAGTGAAAGGCAGTGGCGACTCTGTAGCACAGACAAATATATACAGATGGGAAACCTCCGTAAGGGATCGGTCACACGATCAGGGGTGCGGGGAGGGAAGGTTCCGTAAGATGTCCCACGATAGCACTGCAGTCAGAAGCAGCCCTTTAAACTGGCCAGAGCAGGCGGCAGGTAGCGGCTGTCCCCACCACCACCTCCCCTCAAACGCCAGCAAGCCGGACACAGCTGTGGCCTCGTGGCAGGCGGCACGAGCTCTCCCCTCAGCCTCCCCTCCACGCTACCCTCAGAAGCGCCTCTAGTGTCGTCTACCGGTACTAAGCCGGGGAACTGCCTGACACCTGCTAGCATCTTACGGAACTACGAGAGGAGCGTAGGACAGAGGTTTAGGGGGGGCTTCTCCTCTGTATATGTTACTCTGTGTCTGTAGCCATGCTGGCTGTCTTGCGGGTGATGCGAGCTGGGGAAATGGGAGAGTCTGAGGGACTGAGGGTAAGGATAGGGGAGGCTTAGAGGGGAAGCAGAAGTGGAGAGGACTGTAGGTGAGGGGGTAATGTGGCAGAAGGTTGGTGGACAGGGAACTCTGTGTGGTGGTGATTGATGCCTGGGATGGAGAAGTGTAAAGGATGGTGGTTACAGGAGCAGTCTGTATGGTATGGAAAGCAGAAGGGAAGGTAACTTACTTCAGTGAAGTGACGATGAAGAGGCCGGGCAGTCCCGGCGTCTGGAGGCGAGGACGGAAGAGGGTGGGGGTGCCTGTCTGGGATTACTGGCCTTCTAGGGGGGATGCAACAGCGCCCGCGGTTCGATGGGCGGCGATTCGGAAGGTCAGCGGCGGCAGCTTTCTGCTGGCTGGTTAGGTGGAGAGGCGGCGGTTCCTGGGCTGCGTCCACTCCTGGGCGGCGACAGCTGTGCCGTTTCCATGAAGTCGACTGGTCCTGTCGGCGGTGATGGCAGCCGCGCGGTGGGGCCAGTTCCAATTATAGCAGCGACGACAAGCTGGAAAGTACCGGAGCGGATTAGCAATCAACCTGGCAGAACCGGATAACCCAGTGAGGATGCTAAGCGACCGCAAATGGGAAACGCCTATACGGTACCTCCCAACAGCCACCGCGCCGAATATCAGCTTATTTTGTGCAGACGGTATGAAGTGCGAGGACTGCAGCCTAAAGTCAGTTCAATAGAACTGAGAGGTTAGCTCACACTTCATAGCAGTGAAGTGTTCATTGTGAACGAATCACTCGAGCTACGCTCCACTAGTGTATTGCATTAGGCTGTATGGACTCGGTCAGACAGACAGCTGTCGCACGCGCTAGTCCGCTACATGCAACGTACGGCTTGTAATTTCTACAGAGACCGCGGAGGACTAACGTAATTCAATATGGCGAAAGAATCGAGAGTGTTTATTGTTTTTTTTTTTTTTTTTGCCCGCCACGTTATTCCTGCAAGACACGTCATTAAGAGTGCAAAGGTGTGTTGAAAAAGGCTGAAACTTTGGTCAGTTGTGAATAAAATGAGTATTGTCAGACAAACGTATATATGCATGCTCTGTACCATTACATAAAAAATGAATGTTAAGCAAAAAGCAGAAAAGTGCAGTACATTTGCATTATGTTGTGTAACTCACAGTTTAAAATTATAGAGAGTACTGCGATCCCCCCTCCCAAAAAAAAAGAAAAAATAGATAGTTTTTGCTAGCTCTATTAGTAACATATGTTAATATCTAGTTACCGATACTAGTTATTAACAAAAAAAGTTAAAAATTGGTCTCACACAGCATAAGGACAACTACTCGACCTTCGCTTTAGTATTTCCCTACTATTTGCAAATGCAGGTATTATATGGCACTAGCTGATAATTCACTTCATTGGGTTATTAATTTACTAATGGGCAATGAAAAATCCAGTAAACATTTCTCCGTTTGGTTTTTTTTTATTTATTTATTTATTTATTTATTATTATTATTATTATTCAGACAAGTATGATACTTATAAAGTTTTTGCATTAAATCATACTCTTATGTACACACGCACGCACGCACGCACGCACGCACACACACACACACACACACACACACACACACGTAAAAATGCAACTTAGAGGTGACCATGTGTCAAAAAGGAGTATTTGAAATTTACTACACAATAATGAAATGTTTGGCCCTGAGCCTTATTCTCAACTATAAGCTAATTTGAAATGAAATTCTAATCTGTTAAAAGAAAGTGGTATATTACTTGTGGCTAATGGGATTCTTGGTGTGAACACTGATTTTCTTTTTTGTTTACGAGTCAAAAGTATTGCGTCAATAATTTCATGAGGTAGTTCTGTTATGCACAATGTTGTTCGATTACGTAATTCCGGTGAGTTAGCATTTCATGACAGTATTATTGAAGATCCAGTTTTCAGTTTTAATCCCAGAATATTTCTGAATACGATACAGAATAATTGTGATTAAAATCGTTTTTGCAATAGAGGTGCTATGTATTAGAATACATTTCGGCCATGTCTTGGAAAACAACGTAATATTTGTCTTTTTTACGGACCCTGAGGCATACAAAAGTCTTGAGTACGTTACCAACACAAGACAGTTCACTTAGATTCTCTTGTAGTCTACAGGTATTTACTGAATAAGTCGGTTTAATTTAAGAACAAAAATTGTTGCTAACAACATAAGACCTGATCTTCTAAAGGAAAACGTCGTTATCTACGGAACGTTAATTTATGGTCACAATAATAAATTCCTGTCAAATCAGTGAATGTGGAATCAAGGAAACGTCTATGAAATGCAGTAATTACATTATTTAACGTGTCAAGTGAGAAACAATCCAAAGGAAAGGAAAGGACAACCACATACACGTCAAGAGCAATAAAACCTTTTCCCAACACGGTAGAAACAATTCCATGATTGTAACTACGTCGGAAGCACAAAGCAGTAAAACTATCCTGTATATTCGCTTTAGAAGCAAAAGTAATTATAATTACAAAAATATACTTGTATAAGAAAGTCGAGTGAAGCGTAAGAACGTGCGAATCAATAAACTGCAAACCGAATTGTCATGTGTCAAAGAAAGTGCCTATCATAATAAAAACAGAACACAAGCTCGTTCATCGCTAATTATCAAATATAGGTACGGAAACTGCCCAAGCGTTTCCACACATGACTCCTCCTTACGACGTCGCTGCTAACACCAACAACATAACACATGTCCTATATTCTCATTGTGAAGACATTCAGTAAGAAATTGTTGTATCCCTTGTTACTAACTTTTAGAGCACTTGAAATTAACTACCTCTAAAATTTTGTAACTTTATAAATATCTGTTTCTAATTCAAGTCACAGCAGCTGATCAATATGATAGGCGCTAGACAGAAGTTTTCGATCGTAAGCAGTACCACGATTACTTACGGTGAGTGACTATAAGAAACAGTGACGAACCGAAACCTCAAATCACACACATGACCAAGCAAAGCACCATTGTGCATAATGCGACACTCAAGGCTGCACTGACCGGCTTTACTCGTAATTTCAAATGTTTGTAACCTATCGGACTTAACTGCTTTGCTTATTAAAATTTTCAAATGTTTGTAATTCTATGGGACCAAACTACGTTGGTCATCGTGCCCTAGTCTTACAAACTACTTAAACTAATTTAAACTAACCTAAGCACAACACACACATCCATGTCTGAGGGAGGATTCGAACCTCCGACGCGGGAGGTCGCGCGATCCTTAACGTGGCGCTCCAGCCCGCTCGGCTACTCCCGCGGGGCTTTGGTCATCAGTCCCTAGGCTTACAAACTACTTAAACGAAGTTGAACTAATCTAAGAACAACATACACACCCATACTCGAGTGAAGACTCGAACCTCCGACGGTGAGCAACCGCTCGCTCCGCAGCAAGGCACCTTAAAGCGCTAGGCCACTTCACCGCGGCTGGTCCTAACTCACAGAATTTATCGGTGTTCTACTAGGATTGCCTAGTATAATGATGTAAGATCCAAAATGTGCTTCAGTTTACATTAATTGCAGCAAAACATATTTTATCCTTTAGTATGTTGTGGCTATGCCAAATCTTAGTTTTCGATATCGAAAGTGGGGGGCAACATTTTGTAGGCGAAAAATCTCGAAATTACGGGCTTTTTCTAGCCTTTCGCTCGTAGCGCGATAACAATCCACATTGATGGAAAAAAATGGACAAAAACTGTTTCAAACATTTCAAATGAGCTGTAACTTTCCAGCACCAAATTTTATCAATAATCCCCCTCTAAAATGTTGTACAGTATTAATCCGTGAATTCCAAAAGCCATTTTTTTCAATATTGGAACATATTTTAAATTTTTCGACTCATGAGGCAAAATTGACGAAACCTTAACTGACCTTTTCGGAATTTCGCAATTTTTATAATACCTGCAAGTGTCACTGCGTTCTGAGGCTCCAACATACCATCTGAATGAATTTGTAAATGATTTTAAGGAATTCTGTGAAGATTTTAAAATGTAATTTTTTTCGTAATTTACACCTAGTACTGCCGGTTTCTTGTTCTCAGGGGAGAGCAGGTGTTTCCCCTCTTGTGGATCCGTTGCGCCTTTACGGGAACGATGGGTACGGGCTACGACCTACTCTATCACACTTTCGTTGTCCCACGAGTTCAAATTCTTTCGTCAATGTGAATAGGTGCCAATATCTTGTGATACAATTATGGTTTTGTTTCAACATAACAAGAAACGTTTGTTACATCCGTCATGTCGATGTTGATTAAGGTGACTGGATAGTTCTCAAAGAAAAGAGAGTAAGAACATTGTTGGAGAACAGTAGCGAAAGGAAGAATGCTGATCACACTCGCTTGCTGGAGAAAGTTCGAGAGGTAACTGTTTATATTATATTTCAAAAACATTACAGCAGCCGTGCTTTCATTGATGCTTACGTCTTCCGTGAGTATAACGAAGCTGCACAATCAACAGTAGCAAGACGAGTTTGTGGTGAAACACCTGTTTTAAAGTTTTCCAGAACACTGTTACATAGCGCGAGGCCGTTCGCCGTCGGGGGTTCGAATCCCCCCTCGGACATGGCGTCTTTAGTATAAGCTAGTTCATAAGTAGTTTGTAAGTTTATGGTCTGATAACCCTGCAGTTAAGTCCCTTAAGCTTTACAAACATTTGAACATCTTGAACTGTTACATACGAGGGTTGGAACTTTAATACTGGCAACTATTTATTCACAACCGGTACAAAAGCGTTACATGTTTGCACCTGTTACTGTCCTTCAAAGTAGTCACCAGCGTTGTGTACAACCCACTGCCAACGATGTGGAAGGCGTAGTATAGCGTTGATGTTCTGTTCTGTTGATGGTGCAAATGAAGCGGTCTACTGCCTGTCGAATCTCTGGAACAGTTCTGAAGCGAATGCCACCAAGTGGTTTCTTCATATTTGGACTCAAATTAAAGTCACAAGGACTTAAGTCCGGGGAGTATGGTGGATGATACAGTAATTTCCAGTTACATCGACCGAACAGAGCAGCCACAGCTTGCGCTGTATGCGCCCGCGCATTGTTGTGCATAATGATGGGTGGGTTGCGCAGAAAGTGTTGCCGCTTCTATAGCAAAGCTGATCGCTGGTGATGCTCCAGAAACAACAGCAGTGCTGTTCACTGACGGTCAGCCGTGGAGCAACGCAATGCGTTAATATAACACCAGCACAGTTGTACACGAGAATAACCATAAATTTCACCATAGTGGGGCTCTGACGCACTTTTGACCCATAATGACGCCATTCGTTTTATTTGCGTTTCAGTTTTGACTCCTATTTCGGAAACATAGTGACAACGTTAGGTTGCACAGCTCGCTCACAATTGATTGTTTTTGCCTCGATTGTGCGCACGCCGGTGACGTCGGACAGGCGAGTCCATTTGCTCGGAGGTGAGGTAGGTATGTCAACAACGTGTGCTATCAGCGACAAGAGTAAATTCCATTACATAGTGTCTCCACAGCACTGTTGCCACTATTAAATTCCAATCTATATCTATAAATGTGAATGTCTGTTCGGTGTACGTTTATCACGAATGAACCACAAGACATAATGAGCTAAAAATTTGTACAGTTACTAATGTCTACCCGGGGAAGGCTTTAGGCACGGTTTTAGGGCGATCGGATAGCTACTTATCTACATATATATTAATGTGAATGTCTGTTCGACATACGCTTATCACGTCCGAATGACAAGACGCATTGACTTAAATATTTGTACAGTTACTAATTTATACCTGAGGAAGGTTTTAGGCACGGTTTTATAGCGATCTGATAGATATTTACTAATTTGAAGAATTCCGGAACAATAATTACTCTTTGAAAATCATATTTACTCTTTGAAAATGGTTTTATTGGTAGCATTGTTGATTGAGGGTTGATAATAATAAAGGGTGGAAAGTTATCGGTGTATATAAAATTATATGTGTATGTGTGTTAATATCTCGCTCTGCAGAGAAAAGTACAGAACGCAAACAAATGATCTGTATGTAATTGTTGTCCGACGTCTCCAGTTGTACACCATAGCAGTTCCATGCCGATAACTATAGGGGGGTGGAAAATATGATGGTTGAAAGTTGTCAAACTATAAAAAAATTCGGACTGAAGGTCAGCGATGACGTTTGCGACTCTATAGCAAGGAGGTTACATACAGCGAAACGTGATGTCATAGACTATATCTTTGGTCTATGCGTGCTACAATGTCTTCAGGTCTTTCCTCTGTAAGTATAAGCATACGAATAGGGACATATAAGAATAAATAAATAAAGCAGTAAAAAAGAAATTTCTTTTAATACATCTTTAAAAAAAACCGATTTGAAGTTTCGCACATTAGATCAAGTGATCGATCTGTGATATTATTACAATCATTATTGTTAATGCCATCTCATCTTCAAAACCAGTCTCATAGCACACTACTGAAAGATAGCTTACCCGTCATAATCAACCAACACGCGAGCGGAGCCGCGGGTGTAAGCTAGTATTATATATATGGTGAGGGATTCATAGAAGAATTCAAAGTTTGCCAGAAACGGAGACGAAATGATAAGAAATACAAAATTCACAAGAACATGAATCTCGAAGTCATAGAGAGCATGTTGAACACTTGAGATTCTAGACATAGATCAAGAATAATTAAATTTACTGAGACATATAGTCTCATTATGTCAAAAATATTGAATGCAAGGAGAGGCGTTGAATTGAAATCTGTGCTGTGGCCGGAATTCGATCTTACTAGGCAGATGCTTTAACCACTGCGCTACCACAGCGTTATGGATAATGCAGGTATGGGAACATTGAGGCAGAATTAAAGGATGTGTTGTGGAGGCAGACGTCACTTGAGAACTGGAATTAACAGGCAGTCGACAGGTTAATTAAGTTTCTCGAAGTATGTCAAGAGTCTAGCAAAGCAGTGGAAGCCGACAGTGGTCCGACGTTGCAGTTGGTGCACCAGCTACACGATCACTGTACTGAGAACTTGTAGCCGCATTATCCATAAGGCTGTGGTAGCTCCGTGGTTAAGGCGTCTGCCTAGTTAGCGGAAGGACCTGGGTTCGAATGCTGGCCACAGCACGATTTTTAATTCGAGGCCTCTCTTTATATTCAACATATTTGATCGTTTGCATTGTGAGGTGTTAGATTTGGTTGCAGCTGAGAGCAGTATCACTCTGCATGTAAGAATAATCTTTACTGGAACCCTTTATCAGATGGTCGTCAGAAAGCAGGACGTAAACCTTGGGCCAAAATTGTTAGGACAATGGAAAAAATAATCTCGTACCTTTAAGAAACTGTTCAAATGTTTGTTAAGCTTATGGGACTTAACCGTGGGGTCATCAGTCCCTAAACTTACAAACTACTTATAAACAAACTTATACTAAAGACAACAAAGACATTCTAGCCCGAGGGACGATTCGAACCCCCCGACGGGGAACGGCCGCGCGCATCGGAGCATAGCGCTTCAATGGGCTAGGCCACACCGCCGCGGCATACCTTTGAGAATGCCAATTTCTGTTGAACAGTTAATAAATCAATTGGAACAGGAAAATCGTCCAAATATATGACCAGTGAAAGGTCTTCCTTTTTCTATATGTTGAAAGAGCACAAAAGTCACAAGTCATTTGTTACCAGAACGTTGGACACGAAATCCACACTGCCACCTGTAAAATAATTAAATATTTTAAATATTGATATTCATTACGTCTGACATAATTATTCTGATTTAAATGTCTCTTTAAAAGTCTCTGGTCAGTTTCTGATAAGATGCTGCGAAATTCCTGAAAAGGAACAATTTTATTTATTTCTTACCACCACAGGCTAGACTTTGTGGTGCCGATGCAGCTCGTAGTTTCTTGCTTCAAGGTCTGCAATGATGTGTGAACCTGTAAACTTTTTAATTTAATTTCTTGGATAACAGAAGGTCTCTATGTACCAAATGTAAAATTCACTACCCAATCTGGAATTGCCAGCAGTATATGTGTCTAAAATAACAGTCAATTTTATAATTAGCTTCAAATAAAGTCCCGTGTGTAAAATCTGCAGGTTCTTAATTCCAGGTGAGGTAGCTCACGTAGACTCTCTTTCTACAACACCAAAATTGCATGTTGAAGAGCCGGCCGCGGTGGCCGAGGGGACTGAGGCGCTTCAGTCACGGTCTGCACGGCCACTACGGTCGGGGGTTCGAATCCCCACTCGGGCATGGATATTTGTGCCGTCCTAGTTCGTAAGTAGTTCATAAGTAGTTTGTAAGCTTAGGGACTGATGACCCCGTAGTTAAGTCCCATAAGATTTACAAACATTTGAAGATGTTGAAGAGATTAAATAATTGTAGACAAAAGCAGAACTTACTTTAATTTGAAGTATATGTATTGAGCGTTCGTAATACATCGATTCACTTTCCATAACATTCCAATAATAATGACATACTCCTATAGAATACTCTAAACTCTATCAGCAAAGAACAACCACTTTTTCTCTTCCTAACAATTACATGGATATTCTATATGTTCTGAAAAATACTTTACGGAAAATTTTGATATATATTAAATACAGCAAACATTCTAATTAGCCTTGAAATTAATTTATAACAAAACAAAATCTTTTATCTACAATTACATCGTTAACAAATATGTGACACATAATACTAACAGGTATCTTACACACCTTATACGAAAACAAAAACTAAAACATTGAATAAGAACGAAACAGAATTGTGAAGGCAGCTGTAGAAATAGTTCTGGAATACATCAGCTCAGCTGCATATGACAGAGCAATACCAGCTCCTGGCAATTGCAGTAGACATTCCCAGAGCTGGGGAGAAGATCCTCACGGCGATGTGTGGCACCGGAGGAACGACCGCCCACAGCATCAGTGAGCGACTCCTTGTCAAGATGTCAACCGACGCGAAGTTCCTCTATTTCCTGCAGCCCTCGACGCTGCAGAACTGCACAATTACCGACGATTTCTCCAAGTTCGTTGGTGGACGGGAAACACGCTAGCGCCCCTTGAATGTGATTGCAGACGGAAAAGCCTCGGGCGAAAAGCCTGTTCCCAAATAATATTTGCTTCAATCGTGTTACGTATTGTTTTGCTGCCGCGGAACAGCCGTGCGCACTAAGGCGCCTTGCAGCGGTGCAAAGTCCCATAAGCTTTACAAACAGCGGTGCACGTGGCCGTTCGTCGTCGGAGGTTCGAGTCCTCCATCGGGCATGGGCGTGCGTTTCTTGTTCTTAGGAGAAGTTAGTTTACCTAGTTTGCAAGTTTAGGGACCGATGAACCACCGCATTTAGGTCCCATACCTTTACAAACATTTGAAAGTATGGTTTCAAATAATTCAAAATTCTTCTTTAAGAGATTCCGAGTGCGTGCTTTCAGCAGTCATAGTTCATGCAAACGGAGGAAAATATTGAGTTAGACTGCTTTCTTTTAACCCTTTCGGGCCCTCTGGCTACAAATGTGTCCACTGCGGTCGGGGGTTCGAATCCCCCCTCGGGCATGGATATTTGTGCCGTCCTAAGTCTTAGCTAGTTCATAAGTAGTTTGTAAGCTTAGGGACTGAAGACCCCGTAGTTAAGTCCCATAAGTTCTACAAACATTTGAACATTTTTACAAATGTGTACATAACTTCTGCGGTGTCTAAGATGGTTCAGAAGCATTTTTTCTCCATGGAAAGGACATGTATACAACACCTGAGTGTTCAATCATTTCATCATGCACAATTACTGCCATCTGCGGGAAGTTCATTATAAAAATGTTAAGAAGCGAGTGTTGCACTGCGCAGCAGTTTGCGAACTTCAGAGAACACGGAAATTGTGGGTTACTTGTATTCCACTGTATAAATGAAAGTAGAAGTTGTTATTTTGCGATGTAGTTATTGAACGATCACTTTATTTAGTACAACAGTTGGTACTACAAAATTAATTAATTTAGTCCGTAAAAAAAGCCTTGTTTTTCAGTATACGCAGTGTTGTAGAATGAAAATGGGTGCATATAATTGCAAAAATCTTGATTCTAAAATCATTGAATATTTAACTTAAGAGTATTACAGCATTAAAAATAATTTCCTTCACAGAGAAAAAATTCAGGTCTGAAAGGGTTAAATACGACCAGTTCTGGGTGTTTGACATATTAACACAAAATTGAAATTTTATCTGTTTGTAACTGAATAGTTTCACGTATGGGAGTGCTTTCGTCACTGTTCTCAGCACAGCGTTCGTGTAGCTGGTGCACCAACTGCAATGTCGGACCACTGTCAGCTTCCACTGCTTTGCTAGCCTCTTGACATACTTCGAGAAACATAATTAATTTGTCGAATGACTGGTAATTCCAGTTCTCAAGTAAGTGTATTTTCTCAAATTCATGTAAGACTCCACTAATTTGTTTGTGCTGCATAAACACGAGTTTTAGCACCACACATCGA
The DNA here is from genome assembly GCA_026315105.1 of Locusta migratoria. Classification (NCBI taxonomy): domain Eukaryota; kingdom Metazoa; phylum Arthropoda; class Insecta; order Orthoptera; family Acrididae; genus Locusta; species Locusta migratoria. The sequence continues at coordinate 578,745,011 of CM048746.1, read as the reverse complement.
GTATATACGTTAAAATGCTGCAGCAAGTCTTTGAAATGAAATGTTCAAATGTTTGTAAGATCATTGGACTAAACTACTATGGTCATTAGTCCCTAGACTTACAAACTTACACTAAGGACAACATGCACATCTATGCTCGAGGAAGGAATCGAGCCTCCGGCGGGAACGGCTGCCCAGTCAGAAGCATGAAGCCTTAACCTCGCGGACATTCGCGCTGCCACGTATTGTTTCGAACTGCTTGTTAGACATTTGAAGCCGCGGCGGGGCGACTGAGCGCATTGAGGCGCTATGCTACGATGCGCGAGGCCTTTCTCCGTCGGGGGTTCGAATTCCCCCTCGGGCATGGATTTTGTGCAGTCTTTAGTATAAGCTAGTTGATAAGTAGTTTGTGAGTTTAGAGACTGATGACCCCGCGTTGCTCGCCGTGGAGGTTCGAGTCCTCCCTGGGGAATGGGTGTGTGTGTTGTCCTTGGGCTAGTTTACCTAGGTTTAAGTAGTTTGTAAGCTACGGACTGATGACCACGCAGTTTGGTCCGATAGAATTACAAACATTTGAACATTTTTTGATGACCCCGCAGTTAAGTCAAATAAAAAACATATAGACATTTGAAAATATTTAAAAATCTGCGTTTATACGGCCAAAGCTCTTTGGAAAGACGATGAAATTTCCGATAGGCTTCCAGTTTCATTTTTATCTCATGTACGGGAACCCAGTTTCTCCGCTTCACCCTTATCTGAAGCACTGCTCGTGTTTGATCGTCCGGCAGCTGACGCACGCACTACAAGCGTCATTCAACAGCTGGAACGCTGAGCTCTGCCCGCCTTGTGTTGACTGTAGACGGACGCGGCGGACAAAAGCACGTACTGTCGGCGCCATCTCATCGCCCTCTGTTTGATCGAGCTTCCAGGCATCGATAGCTCACCAGTATACGCGGATTACTTTTGTTCTTCATCTCATCGCACTGGCTGATACTGTTCTCCCTAACGACCTCCTCTATTCAAGCACTGCCTCACCAGTCTACATATGACGTAAGTTTGTATGTTTATAGCACCCCCGGCGAGGCAAGTTCACAAATCAAACAACGGTAATTTTTAGAATGAAAGTTTCACTCTGTAGCGGAGTGTGCGCAGATATCAAAGTTCCTGGCATATTAAAACTGTTTGCTGGAACCGGGACTCGAACCTGGTACCTTTACCTTTCGCGGGCAAGCACTCTAACGCCTTTTTTTTTTTTTTTTTTTTTTTTTTTTTTTTTTCCTGTGATTTGCGGTCGTTTTCATTGTTCGTACTTGGTCGTTGGGTGAACATTTAGCTCAGCTTTTTTATAACAGAGGACGTTCAGCCCTCTGACCGGGCGCTCTGAGCCACGGCACCTAGCACCGACTGAGCTACCCTGACACGACTCATGATGCCGCCTCACAACTTTACTTCCGCCAGTATCTCGCCTTCTACTTTCCAAACTGCAAAGAAACTCCCCTGCGAACCTTGCAAGACTAGCACTCCTGAAAGAAAGGATATAGTGGAGACATGGCTTAGCCACAGCCTGTAAGGGATGTTTCCAGAATGGAACTTTCACTCTGCAGCGGAATGTGCGCTGATATGAAATTTCCGCCGGCCGCGGTGGCCGAGGGGACTGCAGCGCGCCAGTCACGGTCCGCTCGGCCACTACGGTCGGGGGTTCGAATCCCCCCTCGGGCATGGATATTTGTGGCGTCCTTAGTGTTAGCTAGTTGGTAAGTAGTTTGTAAGTTTAGGGACTGATGACCCCGTAGTTAAGTCTCATAAGCTATACAAACATTTGAACATGAAATTTCCTGGCAGATTAAAATTGTGTGCCGAAACCGGGACTCGAACATGGGACCTTCGCCTGTCGCGGGCAACCGCTCTACCGACTGAGCTACCCCGACACGACTCACGAGGCATCGTGAGTCGTGTCGTGATAGCACAGTAGCACAGTCGATAGTGTACTTGCCCGCGAAAGGCAAAGGTCACAGGTTCGAGTCCCGGTTACGGCACACACTTTTAATCTGCCAGGAATTTTCAAAGGTATATTTTTTATGTTACCGAAGAATATCTGTGAAGAGCCCCAACGTGCACGAAAAAGTCACGTCTCTCTCTCCGTACTTGTCCGCTCGACGGCAGTAGGCTCATTTATTTTGCATGACTTTTACGTCAAGAACAGTGTCGATTTTCTCAAGTATTGCATTTCTTACGTTTCCTACCCAAGTTTTTCGACAAATTTTTATAAAATACTATTAGTATTTATAATAGATTAGTATTACATAAGGTGCGTCTGAAAAGTTTGGTGAATGGTTTCAGGAAATGTAGGAAAGAAGAGTTACAAACCAAATGCCTTTACTGGTCTACAAAGTACTCCCCATTGGCTACGATACCCTTCTGATATGGGTTGGACAGTTGTTGGAAACTGACAGCAAACGCTTCTTGTGGAATCGTTCCAAGCACTGAAGTCACGTGTTGTTGGATCTCCGCAACCGTTGCGAAGCGTAAGACTTGCAGGGATAATTTAAGGCGCGGAAACAGAAAGAAGGCTACCGGTGCCAATTCTGGAGAATCTACATCTACATGGGATACTCTGCAAATCACATTTAAGTGCGTGGCAGAGGGTTCGTCGAACCACAATTATACTATTTATCTCCCATTCCATTCTCGAATAGCGCGCGGGAAGAATGAACACCTGAATCTCTCTGTTCGAGCTCTGATTTCTCGTATTTTATTCTGATGATCATTTCTACCTATGTAAGTGGGAGTCAACAATATATTTTCGCATTCGGAAGAGAGTGTTGACGATTGTAGTTTCGTAAGTAGCCCACGCCGCAGCGATAAGCGCCGTTGTTGTAATGATTCCCATCCCAGATCCTGTATCATTTCCGTAACGCTGTCTCCCCTGTATCGTGACAATACGAAACGAGCTGCCCTTCTTTGGACTCTTTCGATGTCCTCCGTCAAACCCACCTGATAAGGATCCCACACTGGGCTGCAATACTCCAAAAATGGACGGACAAACGTAGTGTATGCAGTTTCTTTTGTAGTTCTGTTGCATGTTTTAAGGGTTCTGCCAATAAAACGCAGTCTCTGGTTCGCCTTTCCCACGATATTATCTACGTGTTCTTTCCAATTTAAGAATGAGGAGGGTGTGGAAGCACAGCGACCTCGCGTCTATCGACGAAGTTGAGGACGCCGATCGCAGTGTGCAGATGGGCATTATCGTGTTGGAAATTTCACTATCCACTCCGGTACAGTTCTGACCGAACCCGCCGGATGCGTTGCATCAGCCGTTTCCAAATTCTCTCGTAAGCATCTATCGCTCTCTTTCGATGTTGCCTGGGACTGTGAGTATCAACGGTCGACCCGAACATGGCTCACGCTCGACACTTTCCTTGTCGTCCCTGAAGCGTGAAACCCACTCACACACACTCTTCTGCTTCACTGCTTCATCACCATACACTTGTACTAATGTCCCAAGTGTTTCACTCGCCGTTTTGCCTAATTTAAAAGAAATCTTGATGTTAACGCGTTACTCCATTTTGCGCTCCATGTTGCAATGACACGAGTGCTGACACTGAACCTGTTAGCTGGTCGCAGCGTGTACCTCCGCTTCACTGCAGTGCTTTGCTCGATAGGGGGCACTTGTTGACATGTCGCTCAATGCGTATATCCGGGCATCTCATCCTCGCCAGCGTAGTTCGTAAAATATGGAACCATTCACCGAACGTTTCAGACGTAACTTGTAATACTAGTATTCTGTTTTGTTTTGATGAGATTACGCTTTCTTTTTTTATTCGGTAGCATAATTTCATTTCAACGTAATGTAGAATCGGGAGTACAGCGGTTCTAATCCACCTCTGGCCATCCAGATCTCACTGCCCCCACCTGTCCATCTCCTACAAGTGGCGCCGCCTTCCTTGTTCTCGCTCCCACAATTCAACACCTCCAAACGCCGCCTCCAATCCACCTTACTCAATTTCCTCTTGGTGTAATCAGTGTCTCCTCACGGTTTGTCCCTGAAAATCCCGATCAATCCTTATAGGTCGCACCACTCCCTCCTTCCGACTCCACTCCTACCTCACGCTTCATGACCGACCCATCTGCTTCACCCCACCCTGAAATACAAAGGTCTTACTGTGGACCGCTTCCTCACCTAGACTCCCCACCTCAAAACCATTTCATGAAGCTTCCATCTGGCTGGACTTGGGGCCTCCACTCTTCCACCATCCTTCATAGCTACATCCTTTACTCAATAAATGTATCCTGGATCTCCGCCCCAACAAAATTCTACAAAGCTAACCAAATATTCGAACGCCACACGCATTATTGGTACAGAGTGAAATTTGGATTACCATAGTTCATAAATTAGTACTTGTGAGGTATAAATTAAAATTTACGTTGAGTTTGTCATTCAGTAATTGTAAAATTTTCCAATGAGTGAAAAGTGTAGACTCTGCTGTACGTTAGTGAGTAGTAAGTTGTAGTTGAGTTTTATACGATGTATTTTCATTTGACTTGTGGAGAGGAGAAGCAAGTGGGCATTCAACGGATATCCTCTCCTGGAACTGCAGGCTATGTAGCAAGAATAATTTAATAGTGGAAGAGGAGCGTAAGATCTGTGTCCTTCAGATGGAAGAAACCTAGAATGTGTCTAACTCGATAACCACACGCCGAAAACGATACAGCGCTACAACAGCTTACAACACATTAGATCCAACTCTAACCCTTTTTAGGGCATTGCGACCCACAGATCGATGATTTTAACATCAAAACCATAGGTTTACAACACAGCCAACCCTTTTTAGGACAAAACGAGGCACACATAGTAAGGCACACAAATGTTACTCGAAATGTGCTTTTTGCATTATCGTTCTATACAGAGAACCACGTGTTACACCATTCTTTTGCATGTATAATTTATACGCATGGAAGGTAAAGTTTAGATAAGAGCTCCCATATCGCGAAATTTGCACAGGGCTGCGGAAAAAAAAAAACCAGCAGACCAAATTCTATCCATTTTAAGGTAAATAGATCCATAGATCAAAGAAATACATATCACAACTTTCGATTGCTTTTCTATTAAGACAACGGAATGTTCGTCGAATTATGTTTTTGTGTAATATTGTAGCTGGTGAACTAAACAGAGCTGATAGAATATAAACGCCTCTAGTTAGGGTCATGTGTTATACTAACCACAGAATCAAACCAATCGTCGACTGTGTTTTCCAGATAGAAGGCGATGCAGACATTAACGACCACACAACATACATCTGAGAAGCTGGTAAAAACACAAAATAGAAAGAACACGGTAGTCGTTATTCAACTCTTATTACATATATCGTATACACCACTCCCACCATACAGAATATAGCCATAGTAACAACAGTCTACAGTATTACTAAACATCTAACCTCGAGGAATACATACTGTATCGTATTTTAGGTAATCATATTGTCGCATCAGCACACGTCGATAATACTGCAGAAGCAGTATAAGACATCTTACGACACCAACAGACAATTCGCAAGTGTCATCTACTCTCACCACCGAAGGGTAAAAGTGTCTGCCTACAGAAGAATATTCCTAGATTACTTATATTCGCATCCAACAACACGAAAAATTGTGCAGAGGCACGAAAAACTTAAAATGCAACAGACCGAACTCTATCTCTTTTTAGGGTAAATCAAGCTACTGAGTACAAAAATTCACACCACAACCAACGGATCATGTCCTAGTATGACTCCGACTTGTTCCCCAAATTTATACTTTTGAGTGATATTTCTAGGCGTCCAAATAAACCCCACATGGGCGAGAGGTACAATGGATCCTTCGGTTCTAGAGGTAAATAGATCAGACATTTAGACCCCACACAGATAAGTACAACATGTATTTTACCAAGTGATCTTATCAATCTTACAAGGAAAGTACATGGCTCGAAAAAACATATCTGTATGAACGATTGGTTACAGGATCTCTATGTACTCTCAATGTGATGGTGGGTGTTGTTTTTCTGCAAAGCTCTGCAACCACGCTCTAGATAGCACTGTAGATGTAATTGTAGACGCCATATGTAATGCAGATATCTTAACTATAACTTATGTAATAATCATCAAATCAAATGTTCAAATGTTTGTAAAGCTTATGGGACTTAACTACGGGGTCATCAGTCCCTAAACTTATAAACAACTTATGAACTACTTACGAACTAGGACGGCACAAATATCCATGCCCGAGGGGGGATTCGAACCCCCGACCGTAGTGGCCGTGCTGACCGTGACTGGAGCGCCTCAGTCACCTCGGCCACCACGGCCGGCTGATAATCATCGTACATGTTCTCTAGCGAATTGTCATCAAAAGCCGTGATGATAGTTGCAACTTTAACCTTCTTCCCGAAAGACTGTGTGTATTCACTGCCATTGCTTCCATAATCTCTTCCCACGCTTACCGTAGCACTACCGCTTGCAATGAGTTGTTCATCATTATCATCCCTATTATCATTATTATGAGTTTGTAACAACAGTAACTTATGCTCATATTTCTGTACCATAACAGATGCGAGAAAGCATGTAAATGATTCATCTTCTACACTAATATCATCTTCACGAAGAAGGGTTCTTCGTAACTTCATCTCAACTAATCACAATACATTAGCAGGATTGATTAGCAATCGCCGCCCCATCTGACGCTTCACCACACAAATAACATCACAAAACGCAACTTGGGAGGCACACTGCACCGTCCCTACTGGCGAACCGACAGGTCAAAGTGCAATGCGGTATGGCACACGCAGAGGCCTCTAACGGACGACTGCAGAGTTTTGCAGATGTGGGAGTATCACTTTTGCAATGAGGGATCTTTACATTATCTCTCATACAATTTTGGTGTATATGTGTTTGTTCGAGCCGAAGTACTTTCCTTGTTAGATCAGGATATAGACTAAGAAACAGAGCTGATAAAATTGAATATAAACGCCTCTAGTTATGGTCAGGACTATACTAACCAGAGAATGTAACCAATCATTTACCGGGTTTTCCAGATAGAGGGCGATGCAAACATCAACGACCACACAACATACCTCTAAGAACCCGGTAAAAACACTCAAGGGAGAGACAGGACACTGTCTTTGTTATTCAACTCTTATTACATGTAACGCATACAGAAATTGTCCATAGTAGCAACACTCTACTGTATTATTAACCATCCAGACCAAGTCAGTTTAACCTTGTAGAATACATACGGCATCATATTTTAGGTAGTCATATCGTCGACTACAGATGCATTAGCTATATTATTAACCATCCAGACCAAGTTAGTTTAACCTTGTAGAATACATACTGCATCGTATTTTAGGTAGTCATATCGTCGACTACAGATGCATTAGCGCACATCGATAACACTGCATCATGACGATCATCGCTAAGTGCGGTATTGTTTGTTCTGTCCTTCTGGGAAGGGCGGCTGGCGGCGTCCTTTGATTAGCGGTCAGGCAAGTGGCCGAGGGTAGAGGGGTGGGGGTGGCATCAGTCTGGCAGCGGTGGCGGCGGCGTCTGGAGCGGTATACATGTAGATGTTTACGTGTCCTGCAAGTGCACCAGTTATTATGTGCACTTTCATGGAACCTGTCAATCATCTTCTGTCCTTCCGGGAAGGACAGGTGGCAGCATCCTTTGATCTGCGGTCGGGCGATTTGCAGAGCTTGGAGGGGGGGGGGTACCAGGCGTCGGTGACACTAACGTCGACGGGGGAATCTCGTTGCTCCGAAACGCCCATTGCTATACTACTTTCAGGGCTCCCGTTTCCATCCCCTCCTACCTTCTACCCGCGCTTTCAGTCCGTCCTTCACACCCTGCCACCCCTCCCCTGAGTTCTTCACTATCTATCAGCCTCCCTCGCTTATAGGGTCCACCACTACACTTCTCCACCTTCCCCATGACGTTTCGAGAGTAGCACACTCACCCTCATTTCGCGGCACTCCCCCCCCCCCCCCTTCCCCTGTCATCTGCTCCCTCACTCTGCAGCCAAAACTACACATCGTAAACGTATAGCTCCAGTGGTGCCATTGCAATTTTAGCCGCGTGCCCAGTGAAAGTCTCAACAGTGTTGTGTGTGTGAATTTTAATACTTCATCCCATTGCATCATGGGTAAACCTAAGCCGCCAGTGTCTTTATAACTGTGTATGATAGCTGTAACCAATTTAAATCTCCAAATTTATGTGTTTTAAACCTCCACGTCCAGTTAAAAATTCAAATACCGTGAAATGGTTTTTCGTCTCAAACATGTCCAAGACATTAACGATAAATAAAAAGCAATGAATTAAAATTTCTAATGCGGCCATGAATCGAACCCGGACCTCCATGCTTACTAGGCAGACATATTAACGTTTTTATTAATATTTTTTTTATTGCTTGTTTACCGTTAGACCACCGGACCACTAACGCTTAAGGCGCGTTGGAATAGTCTAAGTACGACTTCCCTCCACGTCACAAACTTTAATTCAGCTTCTGTGTTCCATACATAATTGCCACTACTGCCAAGGCCGTATCAGAAACTTTAATTCATTGTTTTTTATTTGTATTTAATGTCTTGGACATGTTTGAGACGAAAAACCGTCTCAGGATGTTTGAATTTATATTTAATTTGATATTTATATCATCTTAAGAAGAACGTTCCAATATGTCCATTGCCGAGGTGCTATTCCGCTGCATGGAGAGCCTTGGCAGTAGTGGCAACTACCTGTGGAACACCAGAGGCGGCGTTTAACGAAAACTGGACGCGGCGAACTCGTCTTTGCGAGGCCCCTTACATTTTTTCAGTATGGAAGAAAATGTTAAATAAAATGATGTGAGTTATAGACCAATAATCATTATATTAAATTTTTGATTCCTATTAGATTCCGTTATATAATTCCATCCATTTAATAATACACTCCATGTGTCCTTGACTTCATGTCTTTGCAATATCCTACTCAGATCTTTCCAGTCACAACAGCCTTCTTTTACCATCTGTGTCTGCAAATGTGAAAAAAGTCTACATGCAAAGCAATAAACTCTATCTTAAGATGTGGAGTAAACTAACCACCTGCGATGTTGCTCTTCACCGTTACTCAATTTTCTAGTAAAATAAAATTTAGTGAAATGTCTTTTATTTGCGTCTTTGGGGTAACTCTCATCAGGTTTCTTGATCTTTTGTTTGGGACCATTTTGAATTAAGTCATGACGCCGTGAATCTGTTACTGGAAACACCCACTTCCCCGGATCTAATTCTGTAAATGACTGTTTTACTGTTTTGTGAATAATGCCCTCTCGATTTTCTGAATTACAAATATTTTCATTTCATAACTCCTTATTCGGCTCAGAATGTTAGATAACAGCAGTTTCGCCCAATTATGATGCTGTATCAGAAAGGGTAACAGATTCATTTGCCCCTCGTTCTGTTTCAGCGACTACTGAAACTGGGAGGACAGATTCATTAAAGGGCACTGGAGCAGATTCACCTGAAGTACGTTCCTTCAGAAATTTCATCATGCTCATACTCACAGCTTGGTTGGATATAGCTGAATCAGTCTTTCTTCTTCTTTATGATGCACCGGACTCCCACTTCCTACCTATATGCCTCTTTCTCTTGACGATCCTCCAGACATGATGAACTAAAAATTATTTTTTTGTAAAGTACATTGATAAGTGCAGTTCCATCAAATGGTGTGATTCTAGACTGAGGTTGTTTCCACTATAACTTCCATACATTGCATTAGTTTTCATTCTTTGTCATTCAATTGGGAGGGTGGATGTAGAACAAATAAAACATCCTAAAACAGAAACCTCGATGTGCACTGGTATTTGCCTGAGACACATAAATAAAGTGGCTAATGACTTGGACGACAACTGCAGTTAGAACGCTTTTCCGCGTGTCAGGACAATAGAAAGTTTCTAATTCACGATCTTGCTTGAAATTTCAACCTTGAGATTGTTAATTGGATATTTATCGAGGTTTACGTAAGACTCAAAACAAAAGTCACGGAATGCGAAAAAACAGTTTCTCAGTTAAATAATTAAAGTAGGAAAGTGAAAGTGAGCGGCAAATTGTTGCTGTGCAGTGTGAAACGGCAAATATACCATACTGTCCTAAATTACCCCATTTGACGGTGCTTTTAAGTGCTCGGTGTTATAGTATAGAAAGAATTGGACGTTGTATCGTCATACATGGCAGCATAGTTTTTATATTTTGCCATCTATGATGCCAGAACAACAAGTAATAAAATATATGAATTATTTAAGAAATCTGTACATACTATAAAATGGATGTTAGTGTGTGTGTGTGTGTTCCACATCTACTATAGGATTTTTTATTATGGAGACTCGAGTTGAAGTTTGAATTATTATAAGCGAACCAATAGGCCCAGTGGGGAAGGGGTAGGGGGAAGGGGATAGAGAGGAGTAGGGGGGACCGTCCCGGGCGCCTCTCGTCGGGAGGGGGGGGGGGCTCCAAATACCTCAACAGCAGTTTTTATTTATTTATTCTAGCGCCCTTGGCCTCTCGTTCCAAATCTCGAAAGCTATTTTCTTTTAGACTGTCTAGTGTCCCTCGTCCTGCTGGGGGGGGGGGGGGGGGCTCAAAATGTCAAAAGTTACTTTTTTATAGTAATAAATGTATTTACAAGTGGACGGGGGGGGGCTCATTTTCTTTTGCCGCCGCTCCGGGCCTCCGACAGCATTAGCCGCCACTGAATAGGACTATTCCAAAATGAGTTACATCAGTCTGTCTTGTTTTCTTCTGATTAACGATATATGGAGCAATTGCGTTTAAAAGTATATATGAATCGTGAATTTGCAAAACGACTTAAGTCTCTAGAGGCAGGGCCGGATTAAACCAGGTGGAGGCCCGGGGCTAGAAAAAAATTGTGGCCCTACTAACGTTATTTAGGCCTAATATAGTTCTGTGAAAGTACAGCAGGTAAGTTGAAGAATACTCATACTTCTACGACAAAATCCAGTTCATGCATTAAATCATATAGTGCCGAATGTAGGTTCTCAAATCACACAAAGAAATGTCGATGTGATAAATTAATAATGATTAAGCCTATCTTAAAAACTTATTTTCCTGACTTTCGTCCTTGCGAAGTCTATCACATCCTCGAAGTCAAGAGGTAACCTCATATTCAAGTGAAAACAATACAAGAGCATAAATGCGTTCTTGTTGCATTGTAGAACGTAACTTGTTTTTGATAAGAGCTAATTTGGAGAATCCTCTCTCAGCTCCACAATTAGTAATTGGTACTGAGAGGAAGACCCGATAAGCAATCATTACGTTTGGGAAAACATCACCAAGATCATTTTGATACATTAATTCATATAATTCTGCTGGTGAAGTGTCAGCAGCTTTTTCTTTGAGAGAACACTTCAAATATTCACTAAAAAGAAGATTTTCAGAACGAAAACTGTCTTCATCGATATCACCTCGGTATTTCTCACACAATATTGACGTTTCCGCTAAGATCTCTTCAGTTCGTTGCTTCACAATATTGTTTGTTAATGGTCGGAACATATGGACTACTTCACTGTACTTTTCTTCTCGCTTTTTTAGTTCTGCTTGCTGTTTGTCAACAACTGTAATAAGTGATACACGAAATTTATCGCGTCCAGCCAGGAAATCTACTTTTTATTTTGCGTTTCCGTTCGTCGCTATATTCTTGATGTACACGCTCACTTAAGATCCTCGCTTAGTTTTCAAAGTCATCAAAATTCTCCCTCATACGGCTGAAAAATGGAATCAATGATTGCAACGCTTGACAGCCGCTAATTAAATCACGACCAGGCTTTTGCAAATGTTTGTTAGTTGTGTCAATTCGAGATAACATGTCATTCCAGAACACAATTAATATAGCAGTCTCCAGTTTTATAAGCTTTACGAAGCGACTCTGCTTCATTTCTTGTCTCTGTCTTATTTGTTTTTGGCAGTTTATTCAAGTGACATGTAAATGGTATCCAAATTCTGTCGAACAGCTGATATTGCTTCCTCACGGCACGACCATCTGATATCAGACAATGTCTTCAGTCGCTCATTATTCATTACAAGAATGTGCCAACGATGAGTAGACGCTACAGAAAAAAAAAAAAAAAAAAAAAAAAAAAAAAAAAAAAAAAAAAAAAAATCGTACAATCGTTGGAGTACTTGAAAAAAATTGACAGATTCTAAGAATTCCTGTGCACTATTTCGGGCCACGAGATTTAAAGAGTCCGCACCACAGGGCACATAAAACCCAATGAATTCATTTCCTTTATTTTTGCACTTCAACCTAAATACTTCCCACTCGTTTTACTGGCTTTGTCATAGGACTGCGAACGACAATCTTCTATCCTGATTTTGTGTCTTCTAAAGATATCTATTATTACCTTCTTATGACTTTCTCCTGTATGACTAAGTATGGGAACAAAATACAAAAATCTTGCGTGATCTCTGCTCTCATAGCAGTACCTTACTACAACGGCTAACTGATCTTCATGTGCCGTTTCTACCATTGAATCTACAACCAGTCCGTAGTATTTTACTGTTTGAATTTCGTCAACTATTTTACTCAGTACCTTGTTTCCCATAAGGCTGATAAATTCCTCACAAATAATTTTGACAAATACGACGGATGACCACGAACTTTAGACCAGTGATCTAGGATGTGTTTTAAAAATGGGTCAAAATGAGTAATTACTTCAGTGGAACCTAAGTAGTTACCATTATTTGGGGATCCAAAAATTTCGATATTACCACGAAAAGAAAGCCCTCGTATTGCCAAAATATGTTTAACGACTGCTACCACGCGGCGAAGCATTTCTTGCCAATAATTTACCTCAGTTTTAATCATATGCTGCCGGCCGCGGTGGCCGAGGGGACTGAGGCGCCCCAGTCACGGTCTGCAGGGCCACTACGGTCGGGGGTTCGAATCCCCCCTCGCGCATGGATATTTGTGGCGTCCTTAGTCTTAGTTAGTTCATAAGTAGTTTGTAAGTTTAGGGACTGATGACCCTGTAGTTAAGTCCCATAAGCTATACAAACAATCATATGCTGCAGTTTACTATCGATACGCCTCTCGTTCTTCAATCGCAAAAGCCACGTCACTGCATTTTTGCGATCATAAGCACCTTTCTCATGAGAAGTAACTTTCTCTTCCGCCTTCTTCCAATCGGAAAATCCGCAGGCTAAAAAAAGATTACGCATCTTCTCTGAGCCCATGCTGTCGCTCAATAATTTACAGAAAACACAAAATACATTTCCTGTAGATTCGGAATACAATAGCCACTTTCTTTCCTTTTTCTCTCCATTTTGCAGCTTTTTAAAGAACAAATTTTTGGATGCGTGCCTTTTTTGTGATTTGTAGACACATTCAGATTTACTTAGGTCATCTAAAGTGTTCCTAAAATAATCTAAGCCTTTCTCTAAACACTGTTACACGAATTCGTTGTCAATGTTTTTCCATTTCGCCGGATCTTTCTCCAGTACTGGAGGCTTCACTAATTCACCTCCATTGTCAGTATTGCCACCGGTGTCAGTGTTATGATTGCTTGGTTTAACAAATTCAAATGTTTGTATAGTCTGTGGGACTTAACTACGGGGTCATCAGTCCCTAAACTTACAAACTACTTATCAACTAACTAAGACTAAGGACGGCACAAATATCTATGCCCGAGGGGGGGATTCGAACCCCCGACCGTAGTGGCCGTGCAGACCGTGACTGAAGCGCCTCAGTCGCCTCGGCCACCGTGGCCGGCTTGGTTTAAGACTATAATATTCACCACCGCCTCAGCTACACTATGCTGCTCCACGATAATCTCGGATTCACTCGTAGAAGTACACACAGGCGTGGGAGAGTCTGATTCGTTACAAATTTCACTAACAGTCCAGAGTCTTTTTTCTTGGTAAAGTTCGAAGTAACTTTGGCAGTTTCTTCCAAATTCTGCTGCTTCTTTCTGTGCCTTTCCTTTACTGGCACTACTAACAAACTTTCTCACTCGAGACGATTCTATTTCAAGTCCCGAATATCAGAAATGAAATAAACTCAAATACGAGTAATGCACTAATTGATTACAGTAAGCAATATCACTTCACTTACGAAACACACCTGGTCTGCAAACAACGCGTACATTAAAACCCTCTAAACAATACGGCCACACGAATCAACAGTTCACTCTATAATAATGGACAACAATGGACAAGCGCAGAAGAAAGCCAAAAAAAAAAAAAAAAAAAAAAAAATAATAAAATAAAATAAAAAAAAAATAAAAATAAAATAAAATAAAATAAAATGGGGCGTGGGGTGAATGTATCTCACAGGACATAATTGTGTGTGAAGTAAACCGGCTGTTCCTCCGGTAAAAAGTTCTAAACGACTCTACACACAGAGAGAGATTACAGACAAATGTAAATTCTTATTGTGTTTAATAACTTCTACCTTATATTATGCATCTATGCAGTGATTTAATTTTTCTGCTGGATTGGTACTGGACATTATATAATTAAATGGAAAGCATTACTTTTCAATTAGCGGGATAGCGCAGTAATACTGGGGGGCCGAGTTCAAACACTGGGCCGTCCATCCGTTGGTTTTGTACGAATCTTGCTGGACAGTCAGCTGATATTTTGATCAGAGTGGAGGACCCGTCTAACTGGAGGCCCGGGGCTACAGCGCTCCAATGTTCAAATGTTTGTAGAGTCTATGGGACTTAACTACGGGGTCATCAGTCCCTAAACTTACAAACTACTTATCAACTACTTACGAACTATGACGGCACAAATATCCATGCCCGAGGGGGGATTCGAACCCCCGACCGTAGTGGCTGTGCAGACCGTGACTGGAGCGCCTCAGTCCCCTCGGCCACCGCGGCCGGCGGCTACAGCGCTCTTAGCCCCCACTCTTAATCCGGTCCCGCCTAGAGGTACATTTTCAGAAACAATAGAAAAAAACTGTCTATTATGTTACTGAAGCGAATATTGCACTAAATTATGCATTATATGTTACATACATCGAAACTACATAAGACTGTCATTACAAAATCATGATCTTCCTTCGTGTTCAAATTTTGGTTTAAAGAAGGACTTAAGTCGTTTTTGATATTAACTAGAATTTACGCCAGTAAAATAAATTATGCTTTACAGACAAATAAATATGCTAAGAAATGTATCTGTATACTGACTTACCTTACAAATATGATAAATGTATCTAAATATAAGTAATAACTTATTTACAATAAACAAACAACCAATTTTTCACTGAATAACAACAAGAAACGTAGATGGAAGTGTCCTATGCGTGAGTCTCTTGACACACTGAGTTTCCCGCGTCATTTCGCCACTGTCGTTTAGTGCGCATGCGCAGATTCACATGTGTTGTATGGGAGGGAATTTCCTTAACTGATTGGTAACAGTCGCCAGCACTCGTGAGACTTCTAGCCGTGATGGGGTGACGACGCTCGTTGTAAACTGCACAGCATGTGCTAACAGCACTGGCGGACTGACGCTGTTGGAGGACCCCTGGTGTCATTGCATTGTTGTATACCTTGTTGCCTTATTTGTAACTGAGCTGGGCTGTTATTGTGTTTTGTTGCATTATTTTCATTGTTTAATGTGTCAAACCGTAAACTCAGTTTCGATAACACAAAGTATTTAACTGAAAATTTCATCACTGCTGAACTCATACAAATATGGACAACTAAATAGCGCCCGGTCGGCAATGGCCGAGCGCACTAAAGCGTTAAGCTTGTGTAAGTTAGTTGTACGTCGTCGCTACATAACCTAGCATTTGAAAAGCGCCGTTAAACATCAAATTAAAAGGAAAAATAGCTAAAATTTTAATTTTAACAATGTTTTGCGAGGCCCCACAGGCGCGAGGCCGTCGGCGGTCGCCGACGCCTAGCGCCGCCACTGTGGAACACAGAAGCTGAATTAAAGTTTGTGACGTGGAGGGAAATCGTACTTAAACTATTCCAAGGCGTTTTTAGCCTTAGTGGTGTGGTGGTCTAACGGTAAGACGTCTGCCTAGTAAGCATGGTGGTCTCGCTTCGATTCCCAGCCACATCAGAAATTTTAATTCATTGCTTCTTATTTATCGTTAATGCCTTTCCATGTACAGTGTCCATTTTATCTACATATTTTCTCCCAATGGCTTCTTGTACATCCCAAAATGTCTATGCCATGTGCCTGTAGCACAGTCTTACACACTGTGTATGATTGCCATTTACGATTTTAAATTTTCAAATTTATATGTTTTCAATCGTCCATATTCAGTCGCCGTTTTTATGATATTTTCTCCTTTTAACTCCTGTTTAACTGTGTGTTTAACACTTGGTTGAAGAGCAGCTTGGCCACTGCTGCCAGCCCCCTCCCCACACCCAAGTATGAGGGAATCGAAATCTTATCTTAATATACAGGGTGTTACAAAAAAGTACGGCCAAACTTTCATGAAACATTCCTCACACACAAAGAAAGAATATGTTATGTGGATGTGTGTGCGGAAACGCTTAATTTCCATGTTGGAGCTCATTTTAGTATTTCTCTATAAATGTAAATTGTAATAATTCGCGCAGACAATTGTCAAAATACCCAATTGTTTCGTCAGTATGTACTGTACTTCCTCGATTCACGTCATCAACACAGATTCTCTGTGAACGTTTGGGCAGGAATTGTTGGTGATGTCTTGATTAGGTCTCATGTACTTCCACCTACGCTCACTGGAGCACGTTATCATGATTTCATACGGGGTACTTTACCTGTACTGCTAGAACATGTGCCTTTACAAGTACGACACAATATGTGGTTCATGCACGATGCACATTTCAGTCGACGTGTTCGTACGCTTCTCAACAACATATTTGGTGACCGATGGATTGGTAGAGGCGGACTAATTCCATGGCCTCCACGCTCTTCTGACCTCAACCCTCTTTACTTTCATTTATGGGGGCATTTGAAAGCTCTTGTCTACGCAGAGACTCTTCGTGCTCGCATTGTGGACGACTGTGATACAATACGCCATTCTCCAGGGCTGCATCAGCGCATAACAGAGTCCATGCGACGTATGGTGGATGCATGTATTCTCGCTAACGGAGGACATTTTGAACATTTCCTGTAGCAAAGTGTTTGAAGTCACGCTGGTACGTTCTGTTGCTGTGTTTCCATTCCTTGATTAATATGCTTTGAAGAGAAGTAATAAAATGAGCTCTAACATGGAAATTAAGCGTTTCCGGACACAAGTCCACATAACATATTTTCTTTCTTTGTGTGTGAGGAATGTTTCCTGAAAGTTTGGCCGTACCTTTTTGTAACACCCTGTATATAAAAATTAAGGTGTTTGTGCCTGTGTTTCACTCTGCAGCCAAAACTACACATCGCAAACGAATAGTGTGTTTATGTGGTAGTAGGTATTAGTCTCCCTTTGTACACTATGGCGGTAAAAGATTGATAACGATAAGGGGTTGGAAGAGATGGGAGTTGATAGTTACCAGATTATACAAATATTAAGTGTGGGTGTCAATATTTTGCTCTTCAGCAAAAAACTACACAATGGATAGGAACGAACACTCTGTGTTGTTGCAGTACAAAGTCTCCCGTTGTACAGCAAAGCAGTTAGGTGTCGATAGCTGTAAGAGGACGGAATATATAGTGGTTGAAAGTCGTTAGTTTATATACAATTAGGACTGAAGACCAGCGATTACTTTTGACAATAGCAAAGAGGTGCCCATTCTTCAGTTGTTTTTCTGCAAAAAACGTACGAATAAAGAAAAATAAGTGCATAATGCAGAATGGAATGTAAAACTACCAAGAAAGATGTCAAAGCGTTTTCATCCGTTTCTAAAAGACAGAATACTTCGCTGAAAAGTGTATCTACGGACGACAGAAACTTGAAATTTGAAGACGTTTTTTATCTTACACTGTACGCATCAGCGATTTTTCGATATTCCCATGCCTCATGGAGTGAAATAGAGGATGAACGTTTTTTAATACGTTGCTATTAAAGCAATTTTGAAGCAAGAAATACAAAACTTCGGATTTAGATTTTTGATTGTAATTTTAAAAACACGTGTTTCAATATTTTTGGAAATTAACCATTAAGAGGGCGAAATAAGGGAATATCTTTTAAGGATGCTACTAAGATTATTTTGATGCTAATGCGAAAATTTCTATTTGTAACCATGATTAGAATTTAAAAACTATATATGATTCGGGATGTTTTGAATTCTGCCATCAATGGTGCAATAGGGGATGGCAAGTTGTATCAAAGTAATTGATTAGGAAAGCATTTTTAAAGCTAAATCTATGAAAATTTACATTTAGAAGTAGAAACAACCAATGCAGACTATCCAGTCTACGCGTGCGAAGCAGCGGGAATTAAGCTAGTTATCAATAAAGGGGAAATATCCAGATTAACTTTTCCTTGATTTCCCTAAATGACTCCAGGCAAATGTCGAGCGGTTCCTTTGGAAGAGCACAGCTGATATTTCCGCCATCCTCACACAAAATTACCGAGCGTGAGGTAATGACCACACTGTCAACAGGACGCTAAACCGTAAGCTTCCTTTCTTCCTTCTTTTCCCTGTAGGATCACTTCCTTGCGTTTTTGTCTCTATATACGACTTATGAGACTCCCTTTTTTTTCTGACCAACGGATAAACTATCAAAACGGAAATTTATGTCACACACTAAGCTCTATTGTTGTTTGTCTGTGCAAAATAAAATACAAGCCTCGAAGTTACAGCGATCAAACCATTCAAACTCACTCATAAAAACCGAGATATCAGTACGTCATATGTATCAGATACTTGCAGTCAATGGCTATATCACACTGACTCATACATGAGTATATACGATTGCTTTATAACAGTTTCACTAAATGTGCAGTCCTAGAGTACAGTCGGCACACAGACGTAGTGGACGCTAAATACCGAGATTGACGGAAGCAGACTGCCGGAACATCCGTCACGCGATGTATGTGGTCATTTGGGGCAGTAGTGCCTGTGGTCTATGCTTTGCAAGCAACATGTTGAAATGCAAATCATGACAATACACCATTTTAAGGCGATAGTACGTTGAAGTTTATTACAGACGCTTCACTTTGGTTCATTAAATGTTAATGAAGAAGGAATAAGAATTAGTCATGCAGTAACACTGAAACCCCTACGCAGTACTTACATCTATTAGAATATGAGTAACAGACTCTGGTAGTTAATTCTGATCTTGTGGTTAGGGGGCATTAGCTTCCAAACTACCTGTTCGAAAAGTTTTGGTTCGAGTCCTGTGAGAACTATATCCCCCCCCCCCCTCCGTTTTTTACATTCGTAACTGACTCTGGGACGATAATCTAAATGTCTTGCAAGTCTGTCATACAGTAATTGGCAGTTTGTTTCCGTATACTTTGTAATTTTTGAGAGTGTAGTTATGCAGAAACCTCACAGTATAGCTTAAATTTGTGCGACTAGAACGAGTACGAATGATATTTACATTCTTCTTTATCACAAAGACGTCGCAGACTGTCTATCTCACAATATGTGGCGATTTCCGAGTTTGTATTTAGGTAGGAGCCCAAAAATAATGCTTAAATTACTGTGGCTAAATTAAGTAGCCTGCCAGTTACATTAAATTCTTTACCATGATACGTCTGTTCCAAAGGAATATTTTCATATGTTAGAATATGATAGACCAACTGAAGAAGAGCAGCTAAAGTCGGAAATTCTCGCAAAATTGCGAAGTAATGAATTTAACATTAAATTCTGCTTTGTCACAAACAGTTGGCTGTTTATAAATTAAAATGTGCCTATTTCCGTGTGTGTAATTACGCACAGAGGTAAGGAAACAGTTCGAATTGCTGTGACTGAAACTAGTAACTCCCTTGTAGATAACAGGTAACTGCCTGATTATTTTCATTTGTAGGGGGCCACAGTCAAATACAAGTTTTTGACATTAGATTTTCAGCAAATATTGATAATTCACACTTATGATTTCAGTCGAAAATCCATTTTTATGTGCGACATAAAAATTTTAAATTATCAGACATGTCTGAGAAAAATATTATCGTTTCCTCACCATACATTTAGTAACATAAAACGAATTTTCAAGTTCCATAATTGAGCACAAACAAATCGAAAATATGCTGCATCAGTGCACAGAAACGAGATAACATAGAAAAGTAAAATCTATTTCGTGGTCAGTACACTGGTATGATACTGTTTTGATGTCGTTTGAACATCATGTAACATTAACATTTACAAAAATAAAGGACGGAAACATGAATGTGAATTTAAAAATAACTGATGACAGTCAAATGCCTGGCAATCCTTTAAAAGAAATAACTTTGCTGTTTATTTCTGAATAAGTAGCGAGGGACTGATAACCTAGCTGTTTAGTCCCCTTAAAACAACCAACAATAAGTAGCGAGCGATTTACGAGTTGTGATTAGGTATGAAACTAGCAGATGAATTGAAAGTGAAACAAATAGAAACAAAACCCATTTTCATGCATGTCACAAAACGTTATATACTACTTAAGAATATGTTGTGATCATGGCGTCAAGTAGAGTTGTAGCAAACCGTATGTATTCGGTACTGAGTAACGAATACTTTGGCTGATATGAAATACTGAAGCGTTACTCATGAATAAATTTCGGTACTCGCATCCATCGTATTGACAGGAACTTACTCATACATAAATTAAGTTATTTGCATCTACCGTATCGCTACGAACTCTGTTACGAAAACCAGTACGGAGAATGCATATATACTGTAATACTGTTTATTATGAGTAATTTCTATAGACATCCGTGAAGAATTTCAAGTGCATATTGCGGAGCTCTACGATTTTAGATGGTTATTATAGTTTTTAAATATTTTGGATTATACTTATTGGCCCGTATTTGCAGGTTAATCCTCGATGATCTTGACGTCCGCTTTTAAGGCAAATATATGTTTTACTGTATTTTTTTACCTGTAAAGGTTTGTTTAATGGTTAATTATTTGTGTTTGATCTTATCTACTACCCATGAAAAAGTTTTGTAAAAAGTAATCAAAAGTTATTATCTTCACATTTTCTTTCACGATGGATTTATCTTAAAAATTGTTAATGTCGCATAATACTGAACAAAAGTCCCGCTGCTCGCAAATGTATTACTACTACCATTATCGGTCACATTGGTATTCTTCACGAAGTATTCCAATTGATTCTGATACTCCACGCCTCTAATAAGGGGAGGCCACGGCGTTTGGAACCCGAATTTACTGCAAACTTCGTACACTCGTAGTAGGGCTTACTCCACGAGGACAACAAATTGTTTAAGCAGTAGAGCGTACTTCTCAAGCGTCATTGAGAAAATCGCAAGACAATTTCGGTCGGTCGTCAAATATGTACCATACGTACCTGTGCGTGGCCGTTTCTGAAACGAGGCGGCGGCAGCCGAGTGGTGCCGGGCGCCCGGTCGGAGGGCTGAGCGATCTCTGTAATAATAATAATAAAAAAAAAAAAAAAAAAAAAAAAAGAAAAAAGGCTGAGCCCGGAATAAATAGAACAACAACGAACAAACACGATCAGCAACCGCAACGGACAGAACTACCCATAGAGAGAAATAAAAAAGTGGTTAGCATCCGAGCCCCGTACTCGTTGGTCGCTAGATCGAGTCCCATTCGTAACCTTTTTTTTAAATTTTTTTTCTTTATTTTTTTATTTTTATTTTTTATTTCAGAAGAGTCATATTCGTGACTTTTTACATTAAAATTGATATAACGGGAAAAATACGTGTAATCAGACGTACTTTTATTAAATTTACAATGCTATTTGGCAGCCTACAAAGTTTTATTATCACAAATAATACAGTATTCATAACTACTGACTAGTAAACGACCAAACGCATAAAGTGGTACTGACGTGAAAATGTTTGCTTGTCCGTGATTTGAGAAATACCTCATTCCTGGAAGGAGCCCGAAACTACTTGTTACCTGCAAGTTTTGAACGTCACAGACGGCTTTTGAAAGATTTACAACTAATCGTCGTTTTCGATATTAAGAGTACAAGTTTCAGGGTGGTATATTTCGTAGAAACATGGAAAACATAAGGTTAAACTGTACCAGCTGCATTGAATAAATGCTATCTTTCCGCATACGCGAGGTCTCTGGAGCTTTTCCCGTTATATCAATTGTAATATAAATAGTAAAGAAGGAATATGACTGTTGAAAAAATGAAGGTGTCGAACGGAACACGGACGCAAACCACATTTTTTCCCAGTACTGACTGGGTGACATCTTCGTCGCCAAACGATACAAATAATATTTTGAAACCAATTTAAATCCTCTTCTTCGTAATCGTTAAGATCATCTCCGAAATGAAATAAAAGTGTCATAATTATAATTGTCATTCCCATTCTTCTGTACCTTCTGCTTACCGAGCACTTCAAAGTTGTCTTCTCGTATAGTCTGCTTGTGCAGTTAATGCCGTTTATATCGTTTTCCTTTGTATTCCGATTCTCCTAGTCTATTTCTTTGTCTTCTCGGTAGACTTTGAAGCACCAGTCAGCAGTAGCTCAGAACTACCTTTCTAAAATCACAGAAGCGTAATGACATTTCAGAAGAAAAATAAAAAGAATACGGTATGTACACATAAATAAAATACTTCTTTGGTTGTTACCCAATCCATTTCTATGTTAAATTTCTAAGTAAAATATTCGCATATTTTTCTCCATATTTCTTCGTTCTTTTTATTTTCTCGTGTTGTATCGGAAGATGTATCCAGAAGTATTCTTTACTCTTGTCTTTATCCGATAGAATGTAGTACACCGTCTGTCCTTTGATCCAATTTACTGCTCTTCTTTTTGTACTGGGGTAGGGGATTTCCTCTGGGTGAAGAAGTCTGGCTAGTGTTATCGTTGGTGGAGATGTTCGTAGTATACTAGTGAGTTTGGTTGTATAGAGAGTCCAAATGTTTTTAACGCTGTCGCATGTGAAACGGTGTTCCTCAGTGTCAACTAAAATAACAGATGGTGCAATTTGGCGTTTCTGCCGGATGAATTGCATGTAACTTGGAATTTGTTGTAATTTTGCTCTTAACTGCCGTGTACCATGTTGACCGTTGTCGGTAAGTAAGGGTCTTTAACTTTTTCCCAGATCTTTCCTCAATTATATTCTTTGTACTTCTATTCTGTTCCTCTTTTTGTTTTTCATCATGTTATTGTAGATTTCTTTTACTTTGTACAGGTCTTCCTCGGGAGTATGTCGTCGAATGTAGCTTAATTCTATACGAAAATGTCTCATATGATAAAGTGCGTTCAGAATATGGTGCAAGTCTACTGGTAAGTCTATACTAACCGGGGCAATTTCATTTAAAAGATGAGCTGTGAGGGTATCAGCTGACCGTTGCCACTGCTTGTACAACTTACTGACGAACTGCGCCTGTGATTTATTATAAATATTTGTCAGCTTTACCCCTCCGTTACTTAAAGATAGCGTTAAGGTCTCGTACTGGATCTTAAAAATTTGTACTCTGGTGACAAAGTGACCGAACTATGATCTTCAGTATTGGCAGTATGTTGTTGTATGGTGGCTCGAATTTTTGCCAACCAATTTTTGTAGTTGAGTGCAGCCGTACGGTGGATATGTCGCGTACATACAATTCCAAGCGTTTTGATAGTTTCTACGCATTTAATTGTTCGTCAGCTCTAATTTCTAATCCCCGGCAGCCGTGCATTATTCCCGACGTAGTACGGCTTAATTTTGCTCCTGACGTCGCTTCATAGTTCTTTATATTTTTGAATGCTTTTCCTAGTTCATCACTTCCCATGATCAAGAAACTGACGATGTCAACGTACGCTTGACATATTATTTTGTGACCGTGTGTTTGTAGCCCTGCGAGGTCCTACGTCAGGGACCAAAGCAGAGGTTCAATCGCTTTTGCAAACAGGCTCAGGGACATCGGCCAACCCTGACGTACTGAATTTTTGATTCTGACCGGCCTGCTTAATTGACCGTTGACACATATTCGAGATGTGGAACTTGTCAATAGTTTTTTGACTACAGTGACAATTTTTTGTAGAAAATTAATTACTTCCATGGTCCGAAAAACTTTGGTTAACCATCGAACGCTTTTTTCGAAATCAAGAGATACTAGTGCACTTGGAATATCCAGAACTTCTGCAGTTGCTATAATATCTCTATATTCACATTATGTCTGGTGAATAGTTCTACTTTCCCGACGCTTGTTTCGTAATTCCCGGTGATACTTGTTATAACCGAAGTTAATCTTTGCGTTATGATGCGCGTGAAGATTCAATAATCGGTATTGAGTAGTGTTATGGGACGCAGGTTGTTGATGGTCTTCCCTCCTGACTTTTGGGGGTTAACACCACTATACTTTCACAAAATTCCAGTAACAAGTCACTTCCGGCGTTCGTTACATACATGCGTCAGATTGCTGATGAGCTGTTGTTCAAAGGTGTGATAAAATTCTGCTGGTAATCCGTCGGGGCCGGGAGACTAATTCTTTGCGCTTCTCCGTATGGCGTCTGCCACTTCCTCTTCTGTTACGTCTGATGACAGGTCGTCGGTTTCCTCCGGGTTTAATTTGGCGGTCAGCCGTGAGAGGACGGTTTGCGCGCTGCTTCATCTACTGGTTTGTCAACTAATAGTGTAAAATATTTATAGATTTCTTCACGTGTGTCATGTTGTATTTTCAAAGTTCCCCTATGTTCTGCTTTCAGTTCAGTCAAAATTTTCCGGTTGGTTCTTTTCTGTTCTTGTGTACCATGATACATTGAAGTTGTTTTTTCTTCTTTGCCTTTCTTTGTAGTCGTGTGCGAATTTTACAGCCTTCTTATTGTGTCCGCTTGAGGCTTAAATTGTGGTCTTTATTCTTTTGATCTGTGTATAATCTCTGAGACATTGATAATAAAATTCTATTGTGTTTTTCATCCAAACATTTTTTACCCAAGAGTAACGTTTCATAGTCTTTATTGAAGCGGGTTTTGCGCATTTCATCCACCACGTAAAGGCCGAGTCGTATTTTCGCATTCTGTCCACGTATTTCGAAAGGTTTCGTGGCATCCTGGGTCTGTCAGATGCGCTACGTTTAACTTTCAAGTTCCTTTTGCTCTGTACGTTCCTTGTTTTTGTAGGTTAGCAGTGTATATGTGGGCTGCATGATCTGAAAATATATTCACCTACAGTTCCACTTGCAGAATGTTATGTTGTAAATTCGACGTTACGTAAATTCTATCGATCCGACTGGCGGAATGGCTGGTAATGTAAGTAAACCTGGGCTTATCATGATGTTTGAGTTCCCATTTGTCGACTAGATTGACTTCTCTGACCATATTCTCAAGTTCGATACACTTGTTGAAATTTGGTATCTGATCTTTAGGTTTGAGGACACAGTTAAAGTTGCCTGCAAATATGACTTGTTCGTGACGCAGCATAAAGAGTGGCACTATTGCATCTTTAAAAGATTCTCTGATGTTTCTTCCCCGTTCCGGAAGGAGCGTAAATATTAATAATCCTGGTATTATTTATTGTGCAAGCTATGCCTCTGCTGTTCGTTAGCCTCTCGACGTTTGTGGTCAGGATTCCTTCTTTTGTCATCATCGCTGTCCCGAGTTCACTGCCGTAACCAGGATTAATTAAGGTGTTGTTCACATGTTCACATGTCTGTAAATCTATCGGACCAAACTGCGTGCTCATCGGTCCGTAACTTACAAACTACTAACCTAGGGACAAACACACACAACCATGCCCCAGGGAGGACTCGAACCTCCACGGCGAGCAACCGCGCGCTCCGCAGCGAGGTGCTTTAGACCGCTCGGCTCCTCCACCGCGGCTAAGGTGTTGTAACCTGTTATACTTTCCAGGTTAATGTCTGTTACTTCCTGTAACAGCGCAATGTCTATGTCAGCTGCGTACAAGAAGTCTTGAAGGTTTTTATTTATTTTTATTTTTATTATTATTATTATTTTTATTATTTTTTATTTAAACTTGCAGCTTATTTTATTGATATTGACAGTTGCAATTCGATAAGCTTTCAACGGTAACACATTTACAGGCATACTTGATGCCATACTTCCTCTGAATGTTATTAACGACACATGACTTAAACGTATTCTGGGTCGTCGTCTACTCCGCCCGATCCAGTAGCGATGTTGTGGCGCTGATCAGGTTTGCCTATACAATTATCTGAGGACGTCCCTGCCGTGTTTTCCGGAACCTCCGGCATCTCTTCCTCTCGAGTGAACTCATCGATGTCATCTCGGCTGGATATGTCCCATGCTCTCTCCGTTCTGTTCTTTTCCAAGTTCGATGTTTCCCGCCTGATCTTCCGTACTCGTTTTTGCGTATTCGTCTGACGTTTTTTTGTTTTTTTGTTTGTTTGTTTGTCTTTTTTTTTTTTTTTTTTTTTTTTTTTTTTTTTTTTTTTTTTTTTTTTTTTTTTTTTTTTGCATTTGATCTGAACCTGATTCCCACGTACGGGTTTTCTTTGATGCCGGAAGGTGTCCCGGAGGGTGTTGTGATGTCTCTTCTGTTAGTGTTTTTCGGATTCTGTCAGTTTTGTCGCGCAGCTTTTTACCTTCTCATGTGCAATACGGCGCTTTTTCTGTTTCGTGGGAGACTTCTTTGACTGTTAGTCATTTGATTCTCGTGTTTCAGATGGTAATTTTTGTGTCCCAGCCTCGTCGCCGATTTTGTGTCTCGTTTCCGTCGTAGATGTCGGTGGCCGAGTATTAAGACCGACACAGGAATAAAGGATGCACGCTTGTGCAGGTAGGAGGTGACCAGCCAGTAGGACAGCAGAAACTAGAAACACTAGAGTAAATTAGAACGAGATATATATTGCACAGAATGTATACAATACTTAACTTTTACATAGCTCAGTACTGCAGAATGCTGATACATAGTTGAGCTAGAGGCCTGCCTAGTGCCTAACCGATAGCCGAGTCTTCACTGGTGCCTATCAGATTCCGAAGGTCTTAACTGGTTCCTATCTCAGTCCCAAGTGAACGATGTCGTTCAGTGGTGGCCACGAGTGGAGTTGTAGCAGAGGGCGCTCGTGGCTGACGTCGTAAGAACGCCGCGCCGTGCGTGCATGGCGGCGCGCGGCGAAAGTAGGTGGCGCGCACTTAATACTTGTGCGACACCACAGTAATGTCGCAGGCGTTTCGCCTACATGTTCTAATTCTTTCACAGTTATATCATTATTGTTGTTTTCACAAACAACTACCTGGTTACTTTCTTCCGCAGCCTGCTGGTTAGAAGGAAGGGAATCTGGAGTGTTGGTGGTTTCCATGGGTATGTTTCTTTCAGTTCGTTATACGCCTCCAGGGCTGCATCTAGATTTGGTTCCGGTGCAATATTGCCTCGCGCG
Organism: Locusta migratoria; assembly: GCA_026315105.1. Lineage (NCBI taxonomy): Eukaryota > Metazoa > Arthropoda > Insecta > Orthoptera > Acrididae > Locusta > Locusta migratoria. The sequence goes on along the minus strand of CM048746.1, from coordinate 578,717,644 downwards.
GCGCCTACGTTGTTGATCGGCAACGTAGACATGAGGCCAGGTCTCTCTCGCTCGCCGGTCGGTATTTGCGTCACGCGCCGTTGTAAACACTGCGCGCGAACGTGTTCTGTAGAACCACATTCCGAGCATGTTCATGGTTGCCCTTCGTATCTTACAATCGCCCTATAGCCACATACTGTGATGTAGGGCGGTATGCGCTTCAGCATTTCTATTTTGACTTTTCTGACACCGTTCAACACTGGGAAAATGTGAGAGTCTGACCACTTTTCCGCGATGTTAGTTATTATTGTGCCGTATTCCCTGAGTTGTTTGTTAATTGCACCGGCAGATATTTCGAATGTCAGTTCGAAGATGCGCACCGTTTTCAAACCCATGCCAGCTTGCGATATGGTAACGTCTCCAATATTTCCGTCTGAATGTTTAAATGTTAAAGTTCCGCCGCGTGATTCGACGACTTTCTTACACTTTTCAGGGCTTATCAATTTTAAATACACCGTGCTGCTGACTATCGATAAGTGTGTTCCTATCAATTTGTCAATAGTAATCTTCATAATGTCTCTTAAAAACAACTTAACTTCAAATGATTTTGGTCTGAGAAAGTTTGGGTCGATACGCAATCTTAGTGTGTCTTTTCATGGTGGTCCATCCAGTATGTTCGTCTACAACACATTCTATATATAAACGCTCAAAGCGTGCACTCACTGTTTACCTCCGCTCAGCTGCCAAATAGCGAGGATGTAAACAAGACATCCGCACGGCACGGCTGCCCGACGAAGACTGTCCACTCGGCTGACGCCGCTTCGTGACAGAACCAGCAATGGACAGGTACATATGGAACTTATTAGACGACCGACCGAAATTATCTTTCGATTTTCTCAATAACGCTTGAGAAGTACGCGCTACTGATTACACATTTTGTTGTCCTCATGGAGTACTACGAGTGTACGAAGTTTGCAGTAAATCCGCGTTCCAAACCTCGTGGCCTCCCCTTCTAAGTGAAGTGTGGCAACAGTACTTAAAATGGAGGTCGTGAGGGTCTCGTTGATTTTGATCAATTTGTATGACAACTGTATTTTAATCACGAGGGAAACAGACTGGCCGGCCGCGGTGTCTGAGGGGACTGAGGCGCTCCAGTCACGGTCTGCACGGCCACTACGGTCGGGGGTTCGAATCCCCCCTCGGGCATGGGTATTTGTGCCGTCCTTAGGATTAGCTAGTTCATAAGTAGTTTGTAAGCTTAGGGACTGATGACCCCGTAGTTAAGTCCCATAAGCTATACAAACATTTGAACATTTTTGAAACAGACTGTATTGATCCTTTCCTCAGCAGTAAAATTGTCTCAAAGAGCAGGCATACAGGGACTACGTGGCAAACTGAAATGTTAAAGTAATATTAAAAGTAACAGTTAAATTTTTTGCACGGTTTCAAAGTCAGGGTAGCGGCCGTATTTCTGGGTGGCACTGGTAACGGGAGTAATGAGTAATGATGCGTTTGTAACGAGTACTGTTTCTTTTACTAACAGATACATACGGATACGGATCTTTTTGTTACTCTTACAGCTCTAGCGTCAAGTGACACGATTCGACCACAAAAATCGATAGCAGTCGCCCTACATTCACCCTCTGGTAACTTCCGTAATCTCGGTATTCAGGGCGAGTCACAGACAAGCGCAGCGCTGACGGAACGAGATTTGGAAGGCGCCACAACGCGAGCCAATGAAGAGAAGACGCGCGGACACGCCCACGGCCGATGCAGGGGTCAGCGCCCTCTGCATCTCTGATGTAACCGGCCGTACACTGCTGGTCGGCCCAGACAGTCGGACACCGTACTCGAGAGCAGCAGCCACAAGAATCTATCGCAGTTGTATGTTTGTCAGATAGCAGTCTTCCTACCAGAAAAATTAGCTGCGTGTTGTTAAACTTGTCAGGTGTTCCTCTTCACGTCTGAAGAAGTTAAGTCACAGTCTACTATATCACAGTCGGGACACTCACTGCTGTGAAAGTACATACCAACTGACAGTTGCAACGACGCTAGCGCTCCTAGCGGTGGGCAAGCCACGGAAGGAGTGATGTTTCTTTTTAATTAATTTTGTGCGTAATTAACCCTTAAATGCATGGTGTTGCATATCTGCAACATCGATTGTAATACTGTTTTATCCTCTTCTAGTGGGAATTTTGTGAACTAACGCGTGTTTAACAGATGGAGCAGAGTTTGTAGAAAGTGTCTGTGAAGTTTTTGTGTCAATGTTGGCTGCAGTGCTAACTTTTGTTAACATCTTTGCTTGTCTTTGGGGAAAACGGCAGATACTGCAGATTTTGACATTTTGTTTTCCGTATAAAGAGCCAGTTATGCAAGGACGAAGAAAAAAGTCATACCAATTAAGACAGGTATGGAGAACCATGATAAGCACAAAAATTTGTTTACACTATCCAACTTTGAAAATTATATAACAAGTTTCTGTATGTTGCATATTTACTTTTTTAGAAAACTAGCAACATAGGAATGTTTTTACTCTTTTTCCCTTTATTCGTACAACTTATAAAATACGAAAATAATTTGTTATTGGAATTAAAAAATTCATACATTTAAGGGTTAACGAAGTAGTTAGTATAATATTTGCGTTACAAGCATTAGTAAAATATCAAGAGACATACATAATACGGAAATTAATGTAGAAACAGCCGAATTAGTGGTATAAAGAACAACTTCGTCGTGAAGAAATACTTGCGAATATGTGTACATTTGCAGCTTATTGCGCTGAAAGTAAGTAGAATATAAACATAACTCGAGGCGGCGTGGCTGAGCGCATTGAGGCCATTCCCCGTCGGGGGCTCGAATCCCCCCTCGGGCATAGATGTTTGTGCTATCTTTAGTATAAGCTAGTTGGTAAGTAGTTTGTAAGTTTAGGTACTGATAACGCCGCAGCCGCGGTGGAGTAGCCGAGCGGTCTAAAAGGCACCTCGCTGCGGAGCGCGCGGTTGCTCGCCGTCGGAGGTTCGAGTCCTCCCTGGAGCATGGGTATGTGTGTGTGTGTGTGTTGTCCTTAGGCTAGTTTACCTTAGTTTAAGTAGTTGTAAGCTAGGGGCTGATGACCACGCAGTTTGGTCCGATAGATTTACAAAGAAACATATGATGACCCCGCACTTCAGTCTTATAAGATTAACAAACATTTAAACATTTGATTTTCTAAAGAGAAACATAAATTTCTATTATGGTCTTTTCTTACCATTACAGGCAGTTTTTGACGCTATCAATTCAGTGTGGACTCTAATGATTCATACACTGTTACACGTCTCTCGTCTTTCTTATACGCCGTATTCTTTTGAGTGTGATTACTTTAGCTTAAAAAGTAATGTTTTGAAGATTTTTGTCGTTTGAGGTTCAGCTGTAGCAACCATTGTGAAATTGGGTTTCTCTATGTATAAAAACAAGTTGATTGTTTTTGCCGCTTTTTTTGGCACGTCTGGGACGTTTTCCCTACAGCTGTAGTGGGCGATTAAATACTGTAGTTATTGCTTTCTATATACGTTTCCTACGTTCTCCCCCTCACCAATTTTACTGCAGTTGTGATGAAGGAACCTCAATGTTCCTGAGTAGAAAAGCGACGTTTTTCTGCCGAAGGCCAGGTCTTCTGGTGTTTCCTAGCCATTTTTCATTTTTAATAGAAAATGAAATTACGAAGTAGCGGCCTGTAGGTTACAAGATAATTGTAAATAAACTGACCTGTAATATACCGTTTCGTACCTTGTTAGGGATCTTAGGAAACTTAAGAAGGACAAATGTGAAACTATTTTAAGTCATTACCTATTTTTATGGCACTACACACGTTCGCCAATGTAAAATGTGTGTTAAAATCAATATGTATGATACTATTGGCACTCATCCAATATAAACGTACCTTGCCGGCCGCTTGGAACGCTATTGTGGCACTGTATAACAAAAATCTGTGGTAGTGTGGTGACTGTAAATGTTAGACTGCGGTTAAGTATTTTCTTGTACGCGCAGTAAAATTGTTATATTGCTTCAATGTCTGCATTCTGATTTGTGTGCTGTCTGCTGTTTCATCCCCCTGTAGCTGACACATCTTATGGGGATGAGCTGACTCAACTTTTACTAGTTATAGCCATACGTTGCAGCACGGTGCTCGCTAACTAATCTTTCGGTTTTTTTCATACGTTTCCTTTGCCATTTTCTTATATTTTTGTTTGTTTGCTTTATGAACTGAGCGTTTTGCACAACTTGGTGCTCATTGCGTCACACATAAAGTTCATGGTACTGTCAAAGTAAATTACTTTCTACCAAAAAAGTTCTTCGGGGTTTTTGTTCGCATTGTCAACATGTAAAATTTCGACGTTTCGACCACTGTTACAAATGGGCTTTGTCAAGGTGTTTGGTTGACTTCCAACAACGGCCGAAACGTCGGAATTTTACATGTTGGCTATCTGGCCAAAAACTCCGAAGAATTTTATAACAGAAAGTCATTTAGTTTGACAGTGACAACGACTGTGAAAGCCTTCGTTTATATCTAAATTACTTTCTCTCAGATGCTGGCACCCTGATTTATAGGCTACAACAGAAATTCTTTCCAACTTCACGTCCAGAGCTGTTTCAATTTGCTGAATTAATTACACCCCTTACTAAACATTTTAAGGATTGGCTGTTGCTTGTTACAAACGTTTTCATTTGCGAAAGCAGCCTAATCATACATACTGACAGTGGGTCATAGAACTTCAGAGTTTAACAGTACAGTGCGGTTTCAGTGTGTTTTTGAGAATATCATGCAAATGCTATGACGCGTAATGCAGTTACATATCTACATCTACATACATTCTCCGCAAGCCACCCGACGGTTTGTGGCGGAGGGTACCTTGAGTACCACTATCGGTTCTCCCTCCTATTCCAGTCACGTATTGTTTGCGGAAAGAAAGATTATCTGTATGCCTTTGTGTGAGCTCTAATCTCTCTGATTTTATCCTCATGATCTCTCCGCGAGATATACACACGAGGGAGCAATATACTGCTAGACTCCTCGGTGAAGGTATGTTCTCGAAACTTCGACAAAAGCCCGTACCGAGCGACAGAGAGTCTCTCCTGCAGTCTTCCACTGGAGTTTATCGATCATCTCCGTAACGCTTTCTCGATTACCAAATGATGCTGTAACGAAGGGCGCTGCTGTCCGTTGGATCTTCTCCACTTCCTCTATCAACGCCACCTGGTACAGATCCCACACCGGTGAGCAGTATTCAAGCAATGGGCGAACAAGTGTACTGTAACCTACTTCCTTTGTTTTCGGACTGCATTTCCTTAGGATTCTTCCAATGAATCTAAGTCTGGCATCAGCTTTACCGACGATTGATTGTACATGGTCGTTCCATTTTAAATCACTCCTAATGCCTACTCCCAGATAATTTATGGAATTAACTGCTTCCAGTTGCTGACCTGCTATAGTGTAGCTAAATAATAAAGGATCTTTCTTTATATGTATTCTCAGCACATTACACTTTCTAAATTGAGATTCAATTGCCGTTCCTCGCGCCATGCCTCAACTCGACGCAGATCCTCCTGCATTTCAATACAATTTTCCATTGTTTCAACCTCTATATATACTACAGCATCATCCGCAAAAAGCCTCACTGAATTCCCGATGTTATCCACAAGGTCATTTATATATATTGCGAATAGCAACGAACCCATGACACTCCTCTGTGGCACACCTGACGTCACTCTTACTTCGGAAGACTTCTCTCCATTGAGAATGACGTGCTGCTCTCCTCAACACAGTCACTCAATTGGTTTGACAGACCAAATGCTCTTACTTTGTTCATTAAACGACTGAATCAAACGCCTTTGCGGAAGTCAAGAAACACGGCATCTACCTGAGAATCAGTGTCTATGGCTCTCTGAGTCTCGTGGACGAATAACGCGAAGTGGGTCTCACACAATCGCCTTTTTCGAAATCCATGCTGATTCCTACACAGTAAATTTCTAGTCTCCAGAAAAGTCATTATACTTGAACACAATACGCGTACAAAAATTCTACAACTGACCTACGTTAGAGATATAGGCCTATAGTTTTGCACATCTGTTCGGTGTCCCTTCTTTAAGACGGGGATGAAGTGCGCCATTTTCCAATCTTTTGGAATGCTACCGCTCTTCTAGAGACCTACGGTACACCGCTGCAAGAAGGAAGGCAAGTTCCTTCGCGTCCTCTGTGTAAAATCGAACTGGTATCCCATCAGGTCCTGCGGCCTTTCCTCTTTTGAGCTATTTAAATTATTTTTGTATCCTTCTGTCAATTATTTTGATATCCGCCACTTTGTCACCTGTGCGACAATCTAGAGAAGGAACTACAGTGCAGACTTCCTCTGTGAAACAGCTTTGGAAAAAGACATTTAGTAATTCAGCCTTCAGAATGTCATCTCTCTTTCAATACCATTTTAGTCACAGAGTGTCTGGACATTTTGTTTTGATTCACCTACCGCTTTGACTTAAGACCAAAATTTCTTAGGATTTTCAGCCAAGTCAGTATATAGAAGTTTACTTTTGAATTCGTTGAACGCCTCCCGCATAGCCCTGCTCACAATACATTTCGCTTCGTGTAATTTTTGTTTGTCTGCAAGGCTTTGGCAATGTAGAAGGCAGTCGTATTCGCGAGCAGATTCGCAAAGATGCAGATCCAACCATGGAATAAGTGTTAAAATTGAATCGGTCGGTGGAGAAAGGAACTATGTCACTTTTTTTGTACTTTTCAGGAGAGACAAAAAACTGTTTTATTGTTAAACTATTTTACAGATTGCATTGAAATTTTCGACATTTGCTGTACTCTAACCATTCATACTGTGAATGAAAATAATGTTTATATATATAAAAAAATATGTTTATATATTTTAAAAAATTGAAATTTGTAACATAGTTCCTTTCTCCTGTCAACGAAGGAATTAGTACTTTTCGAGAGTATAATACATTCAAAGATACACATTTCTGGATTAAAGCTCAAATTTATTGCTAAATTATCTTCAGCTGAACATAGAAACGACTATTTAATAGAATTCAATGATCGGAATAGTTCATATCACACTGCTTTATAACTTGAAGATAGCCATTTCAAAATCTCTTCATAAAAAATCTCAGTGTCTTCTCCATGAATGTGTTTGATCAGTTTCCGAAAATATCTTCAGTTCTTTTTATATTTATTCGCACTTTGTAATTATCATGAAAATGTTTCCTATAGAAGTCGTATTTGACATTTACGTCTGGATATTTCTTAAGGAAAATTTGGTGCAAAGTATTCAGATCCAAGCTTGCATCTAGGTATTTCATTTCCTTTCCAGCACAGTGAGTTTCTTTGAGTGGGAAAGCTGTGATACTGGGTACTATCAAATTTATTACATTTTTCGGAATCTTTGTTATGCATGGATTTCTTCCACACATGTCCTTTTGACATTTAGAAAGTCAGTATTCAATCACTTACAACCAGGGCCGGCGCTAGTCCAAGTGCCGCCCCGTGCGAGCTGCTAAATTGCCGCCCCCTCCCCCGTTTTAACACAAAAAGTTTGTGGAATTTTATTTAAACAAATCTGTAGGAATTGTCAGAAATAAATCGCAATTTTTGTTTTTACTTTTCAGATCTACCTAGGTCTCGGCCACTGAGTGGCCAATCACAAAGCTTTTAGTATGTGCTTACATCTTATCCGTCATGTCGACTGTTACGTTCAGCATGACGGTATAGATGTTATCATAACTCAAAACATTGAGAATAGCCACTCTGTGCCAGAAATCTATGTAGATCCGGAAAATAAAAACAAAAATTGCGTCTGATTGGTGACATTCTCTACAGATTTGTACAAAACAGTCGTTGGGCACCGGCTCAAAAATGGAGTCAAACCTGATAGAAGAAATCTAGCTAATTTTAATAAGCCTTGGGAATTTCCAAAAATGTTCAAATGTTCTGTCTATGGATTATGTTTTAGAAGGTGTCAAAATTTACGTTGTGTTTTGTGCGGACGAGAGGGCATGTTGCCAATAGACCATACTTTCTCAGCTTTTCATCAGAATCAAAGCGACTAGCAGTTTACTTAGATGAAACATGGATTCACGCGCATTATGCAGTAAATAAATGATGGCAAAGTGATAGTGTGCTACCAGTATTGTCAAACAAAAGTGCCGGTCAGAGTTTAATTGTTGTTTAGGCAGACGGAGACAGGTGTTTCATGGCCCAAAAACCAAAACGTCGGACTATCACTCAGAAACGGATAGCAAAAATTTTGAAAAATACGTCGAGACCCAACTTATGCCAGGCTTACTACCAATGTCTTTATCCCTTGTAACTACTCGCAACGTATTTACCCATTCGGAATACTTCTAGCCATCGTAGGTGTTGGAAATGTTTGACTGTAATAATGTTCAACCATATATTTCCATGATTCAGGAAGAATAAAACACTCGCAAACTGCCATTGAAGGGCTTAGAAAAATTGCTTCAGGCTTAACATGTAACAGCAGTATCGAACATTGCATTCGAATTTCCAAATTACATTTCGTCTTCTGCAAAATTAGTTGTGAATAAACGCACGGCGCGTAACGGGCTGGCAGCGCTCCACTCATTCAGAATACTGGCGTGTACGCCAGACTGCTTCCCCATTTCAGTTCCTCCGGCGTAAACACCACAGTGCTGCCATAGTGGCGAGGAAGAAGCTTATGGGCCTTAACTATGGGGTCATCAGTCCTTAAACCTACAAACTACTTATCTACTACCTTATATTAAGGACGGCACAAATATCCATGCCCGTGGGGGATTCGAACCCCCGACTGTAGTGGCCGTGCAGACCGTGACTGGAGCGCCTCAGTCACCTCGGCCACCGCGGCCGGCAAATTACTCCTCCTCCCTCCCCTTGCTCAACAGGGGCGGTCGGCAGGTAGTCGAGGCGCCATGCCATACGACAGTTCGCGAAGCCGCTCCCTCCGAGGTTTGTTTTAGAATCCCCTCTTGGGCATGACTGTTGAGTTTGTCAAGGGAAAAAGAAAAGGGGAAGGCGCAGTGGCGTAGCTATGTCATCAAGGGCCCCGGGGCAAAAATGACATTGGGACCCTCTTTACACTAATACTGTACAGATCCAAAACTACATCATCAGCTCCTTACCGCCCACTGGAGGACATAATAAGGAAAATCTAAGCACTACTAAGTAAATTATTACCTGTCACGCAGCAGATAATATGTAATCGTACTCTCTAATATAAGTGTGAAAGTGAATGGTCCACTCTGGACGTTCCCAATAAGCTGCGGACGATAAAGGACACAACATCTGTCTGGAAGTCCTCGCAGCTGGGGTCCCGTAGGGACTCCGTGGTTCTCTGCCGTCTCCGCATTGGTCACACCCATCTGACGCATGGTCATCTCCGTCGAGAGGACCCGCCCGTGTGCCAATGTGGTGCTCCATTGACTGTGATCCGTCTCCTACTCCACTGTCCCGTTTTAGCCCCACTGCGGAGTTCTTTTAACCTCCCGAACACACACTCTTTGGTGCTCGGCGACGATGCCTCTGTGGCTAATTTGGTTTTACGATTTCTTCGTGCTGGGGGGAATTTACCAGTTGCTATAACTCCTATGGTAGGTCTTTTAAATTATTATCTGTGTTCTCCTTGACGGGTCTTTAGACTACAGCTTTTCACGTGTACGCTATGTCGCTGGTTTTTCCCATTTTATACCCACGGTCGGCCAACCACATTCATCGGTTTTATCATAATTTTATGTTGTATTTGTTACTGTGTATCTGGGGCCTTTTATATCGTCCCTTGTTGACTCTGTCAATATTTCATTGACAGTATGTTCTTTTCTTTTGCCCTACTTTAAATATAGCTCAGGCGCATTTATAGACGACCATGTTTTTCTGTGTGTCGCCTAGCTATGAAGCAGGGGACTGATAGCCATAGTAGTCTAGTCCCCCTAAAACCCACCATACCAGCCAACCAACCAAAGTTTGTTTGTTTGTTTGTTTGTTATGCTTTCACGCAAAAATTACTAGCTGATTTGGATTAAATTTTGCAGACGGATAGAGATAGAGTTGGACCTGAGTAGGACATACAGATGAAAATGCCCCATGGGATATTTTTCGTCAGCGGTGACAGCAGGCGGACTCTCGCTAAACTACTGCGCTGTTGGCTCATTTTGTTGATAGCCCAATCAAAGAAGGAAAATAGGGAAAATATTCGTTCAAAATGTTCAAATGTTTGTAGAGCTTAGGCGACTTAACTACGGAGTCATCAGTCCCTAAACTTACAAACTACTTATGAACTAGTTAATACTAAGGACGGCACAAATATCCATGCCCGAGGGGGGATTCGAACCCCCGACCGTATTGGCCGTTCAGACCGTGGTGACGCTCTGCAGAGCGCTTGGCCACCGCGGCCAGCAAAATATTCGTGTAGGATGGTTTCATCAAAAGTAAGTTGCTGGATTTTGTTTGATGAAACACTTCGAATTGAGCCGTGCCCCTACCAGGGTTCTTGATGTATATGTTAGTGTCTGGCCAGGAAAAAGTAATAAGTAAAATAACTAAGTCGATATCTTCGCTTATTATCGTGACAGTGGGGTAGAGGGCAGCGTCTTGATGCACAATTCACTATTGAGACAAAGTAATTATTACATGGAACTTCTGATCCGTGAATGTAATTAAACCTTTAAATGGCAGAATAAACAAACAGTGTGCGGGTAGAGTCGTGCATTAAAACATTGCGTGAAGTGCTGAATTCTCACCATTACTTTGAAACACTGTGAAGTTGTTTGTTTTTCACATAGAAGAACTGAGCAGAATGCGGCGGAGGGTATAGTGTTAGTATGAACGTAAACTGAAGAGCGAATAGTTCGTATGGTATGGGAAGGCACCATTCACAGAAAAAAGCTACAGAATGCCGAATCCATTTCCCGCCTACCGTTGCAAGGTAGTGTGTAGAAAGGTATGTAGACTCTGACCGCTATTCCTTTCAGTATTAACGCATTTGTGGAAAATAAAAATGCCCGTTTCCTGGCGCAACGCATTTTGTGGAAAATGCGCACTCTCCAGGTCTGTCTGCCCAATACGTCATCTGTGATTTATGAGGTGCACTGAGGAAGGGTCGGTATAACTTTGTAAAACACCTTGTAATTTCCTTTTGCGACGTAATGGGGTAGACAGAGTGGGGGTTCGCTTTCTCGCTATTAGTTTTGCAGGCGCACAACGAACGACAATGCCTGACCATTCCAGCGGTCTGCCCTTTCCCGCATCTTCTGCCCTCCAACCCCCGCTCCCCCCCTCCACCCCTTCCTGCTGTCGCCTGTCATCTCCACAACAAATCATATGTCCAATACTGTTCTACTGTACTTAAATATGCTGTATACATTTAATATTTTGTCTTAGTCCATTCTGTTTAACAATAATTATATTACCATATTGTCTGCCAAAGGTATACTTGGGGTCCCGTCCCCGGGGACCAATTACTATTTTTCCACATTTTGCTTTAGTTTGCTTCAAGTAAGCCATTAAAGTACAAATAAGTTAAAAATATTGCAATTTAGTACCTTAGGTTTTTTTTTATGTGTGTGAGTTGCATATGACTCAGCTCACATAGCGCCAGAGTAAAGTGCCAGGTGTGTCATTTGCTATGTCGCTAATAATTTTGGGTTGGTACTCCTGTAGGTCTTTCATTCCGCAACAATATTTGCGAACAGTTCCATTATTGTTTTTCTGCGTTGTTACTACACTCTTTATTCAGTGTTGCTTGCTCCGTAACACACTGATATTTTAGCAGGAGAAAGTGTCTCGTAGAAGTTATGTAGATGAACAAAGGCATGTACAGAAGCTTTTAGGTGAAGTTATAGACATAAGTGAAGAAGATGAAGTTACTACTGAAATGGAAAAATAAGAGGAATGTATTGATGCTGAGTACTGTTCATGGAGAGGAAGAAGCTGAAGTTCAAACCAAGAGGGGCACAAAGAAAACCAGCAATGATAACTGACTATCTCTCTCGTCAAATGAAGTCCTATATTGTCTAAGGCGGGGTGTGAAATGGTACAGGATGCTTGCAATAGAACTGTTGACAAGGTCAGCACTGGTAAATGCTCTTGTGATTTACCGAAACATCAGCAATATGATCATCTCAATCACAGAATTCAAAGAGAAAGTGACTTTGAGACTACTCCATACAGAAGATGCCGATGCTCCTGAGAAATCTCTCAGACACCGAGCTGCCTGCAGATTGTGCTCTAGTGAACATGGGAGCAGCAAGTCATAGGTATACGAATGCTACGAAAAAATGAGGAATGAATTTGGACGAGAGCAAGCTGTCAAGAAATGTAAACAAACTACATGGAAATGTTAAAAATTGTGACTCATATTTTTGCGAAGAGTGTTTCTTCATAAAGCACAGTGCATGTAGGTGTGGCAGCTTCGCCTGTCAGCAGCGCCACATAGTGGCGTCTTGTGAAGGTGTAATTAGAAGTATTGTTCCGCCAGCCGGTGGCCCAGTGCGGCTACTGTGGGAAACTTGGTTTGAGGGGAAGGGGATATGATGGACGATAGGGTGGGAGGGTAAAAAAAAAAAAAAAAAAAAAAAAAAAAAAAAAAAAAAAAAAAAAAAATTCGTCTCTCTACTGTAACTTTTTTCGATCGTCGCTCACGAAGGCCGAGGGGCCCCTGGTGCTCGGGGGGCCCCGGGGCACTGCCCCGCCTAGCCCTATGATAGCTACGCCACTGGGAAGGCGGCAGATTTGCCGCCCCTCCCCCTCGGAAAATGCCGCCCTGTGCGGCCGCACGTTTCGCACGTGCCTTGCGCCGGCGCTGCTTACAACACTCAACAATAATCGTTACACCTGACAAAGTTGGCGCCAAATTACTGTTTTGTTGCGCTTTCTACACCTGCGTGCCGCAGACCAACGCCATCTAGCATGTAGCTGGTGTAGTGCAAGCTCGCTGACAGTAAAGTCTACTGATGGGATGCGACGTGCGGCGGAGAGAGGAACTAAGTCCGTTTACATGGGCTCCCAAATCCGGATTTCGTAAACCGATTTCCCAACTCCGCTTTTGGTTGGTCATGTAAACACTGCAAAATCGATTCAGGAAATCCGCTTTTCTAAAGCGGTTTTCAGTTCCACAATCGATTTTCGTGTCCATGTAAATGCAACCGTTTTTGAAGCGTTCTTGGCTTGTCAGATTGTGTTTTCTTGTTAAGAATTTTCTGCACATATGGAAAGAGTGATATTTTCTAATGTGATATATAAATATAAATATTAGAAAGAACATAAATCTGTGTATTTAACTAAAGAAAAATAGCGATTGTCCGGACTAAATCAGGAACTGAATCAGCTGTTTTTCAGCCGCCATATTAAGTGGGCTGGGAAATCCGATTCAGGCTGTGCCATGTAAACAAGATAGCGAAAAACGGTTTACGAAAATCGGATTTCGTCTTCCGGAAGATGTGTTGCATGTAAACGTAGTGAATGACTTGATTCCTTTCTCCTTGGCACGTATAAAATCGACCTCATGTTTTTCACACAGGAAGACGCCAAACATACAGTGAATAACTTTCATATTCGGACACCAAGATATTTTTAGTTTGCTGCGTTATAACTGCATTCGGAACAAACAAAAATATAACATAACCAAATATTATATGAAGGTGCATGTCTTGTAAATAACAATATGAACGTAGTTTGCATAAAGTAAAACAGTTGTTAAAGAATGCGATTAAAATAAACCACTCCTCGATGGTCTCGTTACTTTAATATCCGGACAGATGGCAGTGTCGCACTTGTCACCGTTCACGCCGGGGTGAGCAGGCCTGCTTCGTCAGAGGGCAGGTGTGTGTTTACAAGCGCGGTTGACTGTCCAGACGGTACGATGCCAAGCAAAGCTAATACCAGCTTTGAGATACAACTTATGATTTTTCACAATGCGAAAGGAAAATCATATCAACAAATTGCTGCCATTCTCAAGATGAGTAAGAGTACTGTTGCAGATATTTTCAGGCGTTTCAGAAACGAGGACCGTGTAGACTGCATACCACAAATGGGACAGCCACAGAAGTTGGATGAACGTGACAAGAGTAATCTAATACGGAAAATAAAGAAGGATCCTACACTCTGTGCACCGTGATTAGCACCTGAGCTTCTAAACGAGACTGGCAAGAAGGTACATCCTCAAACGATTCGCAGAGCATTGAAAGAAAGTGGTTACAATGGAAGAGTGGCTAGGAAGAAACCGTATTTGAATCTACAGAATCGACAGAAAAGATTGGACTTTGCTAGGGGGCTTATTACGAAGGATGCAATTTGGTGGAATGACGTCATTTTTTTTTCGACGGAAGTAAATTTAACGTTTGTGGGTCGGATGGACGAAGCATGCTGTGGCAGAAGAAAAATGAGGAATTTAGAGTCATAAATATTAAACCAACTGTAAAACATGGAGGTGGCAGCGTCCTTGTCTGGGGCTGAATATCGACTTTGGACCGGGCGAATTGGTGTTCATCGACAATACTATGGACAAATGTCTATTTGAAGATATTAAAGAGCAATTTACGAAAAAGTGATGAAACAACGGGGATATCAAACACCTTCAAATTTTACGAGGACAATGACCCGAAACATAAGCCTCGCATTGTGCAGGAATATTTGTTGTACAACTGCCCCAAAGTCCTACAACTATCACCTCAGTCACCAGATCTCAACCCGATTGAGAATGTGTGGAGAGGACTGAAGCGACGTATTAGAAGTACACCAATATCTTCCAAACAAAGTCTGAAGCGTCGACTAAAAGAAGAAAGGGACGGTCTACGTGCGGACTATTTAAAAAATATCATTAGCAGCATGCCGCAGCCTTTGAAAGATGTCATAAAACAGAATGGCTACCCAACAAGATATTGAAACATTTATTTTCCATAAAATTTTGTCTTGAAATACTTAGTTGTGCAAAGTGTCCGAATATTAAAGTAACGTGAATATAGGACCGAGTTGTATTTAAATTGTATTATTAAGGAAGTTATACAAGTTATCTTAATAAAATTTATATTATTACTTACAAGACACATCACGTAATGTAATAACTGGTTATCTGTTTTGTTTGTTATGTTATAAATAAAGTTATGATGTTCCAAGATTGAAATATCACAGTGTCCGAATATTAAAGTTATTCACTGTAGTTCCTTTCACCAGAGTAAGGTGTATCTTGGTCTGGTTCATTTCTGTAAAAAAGTGAAAATCACCAAAAAGTAACTTAGTTCCTTTCTCCACAGACCGATTCAATTGATCGAGCATCAGAATCCGTGTGACATTGCTTGAGAAACTTGGAGACAGCCTCTGTTTGGCGTACTGCTGACAGTGGTAAACAGGAACTGCCGTGTGTAAACACGACTGGCGGCGTGAGAAATATATTGCTGCTCCAGGCATAAAAAACAGAACTGGCCTTCACGGAACGCAGCTTGCTTTTTTTGCAGCAAGTCTGCTCATGTGCATTCTGTATGTTTGCAAAGTCCCCAGCGTTCTAACACCGCTCGCTTTTGTCTCGTAGATCCCGAGCAGCTACTTATTCTGTGAGCGGACTGACGAACACTGACAGGGTGTTTTTTGAGTACTACAGGATGCCTATTAAGCCATACGAAACTTTGCTGCCAAATGTGTCGAGTGTTGTTACTGGAAGAAACACTCGACTACGTGATTGAATGAGGGCTGAAAAAAACTATGAATTTCTCTGAGGTAAGTAAAGTTTTATTACTTATTTTATTATATGTTTACAACGCATAAAACGACAGGATTGAATCTTCAGATTATTCCTCGAAGATCATTGTTGCATTGTTGGTGTGCTGCTTGTTGACTGAGATGATTGTTGGTCACATTCAAATGTAATTCTGCACAAGAGGGACCGTGAAAGGAACACACACAAACAGTGTTACCAGACGTAGGGAATTTTCCCTACACGTAGATACTTTTAAGCATTAAAATCATATAGAGAATTTTCATCCAAAAGTCCCCAACGCGTAGGTACTTTGATAAAATTTTACAGTCGCCGACACAGGCCTAGCGGGTAATGTTGGTAACAGAACAGTTGTCAGAACGCGGAAATGAAGCCGACCAATTGTGGCTACGTTTGAAGTAGCCAATGATATATTAGACGGCATAGTTGTTTTCTGTTCATAGGAAACAACATTAATTTGAAAACTTAGTTTCAGACACATTAAAATTGATGCGAAATATGATGATTCATTGTATATCAGTGGAGTGGAGAGACGGTTAGGAAATAGTATTAGAAAATGTCAGCACAAGGAAAATACTTGTTTCCTTGAACGAAAGACGTTTTATTACCTTGATTAGACTGTTACTTATTTACGTCAGGACGATATACTACTTAATACTTGTAAAAATGAGAAGATACTGACAAGAAAACGCTAAAACATTTGCGACAGCCAACGTTGTAAATGAACAAAGCGCTAGATATTCGTTGTCAACATAGCATTACTCTTTGAAAATCGAATCATGCAGATTGACGGACTTCTTTTTTTGTTCTGACTGTGAACTAAATAATTACTGCTGTTCCTACTCTATGGTTGATAGTGTCTCGATATATCCTTGTGCGGTCAATAAATGAGTTATACTCGTGTAACAGTGCACTCGGAATTAGCGGCATAATTGGGTAAACGAATTAATGCTGTTCCTCTCTATGGTTGAGCGGTTCTTGATGTACCCTTGTCCAACCGGTAAATCAGAAATCCTCTTGTAACAGAGCACTTGGAATTCGCGGCATGATCTACACTTGATCAGTCAATGGAAAAAACATATCTAGCAAATGAAGCATGATGCCAAATATTTATTTTAAAGTTTTTCAAAATTGTAACATGTCACATTAATCAACTGTTTAACCTCTGCAGGCTGGACTCCTGGATTCAGCCCCTCCCAGACCCAAATCCTGGCTACGACCCTTGTGTAGGAGCATTAATGAGGTGGTAGGTACATTTTTGTGAGACTGTGGGTATTTTCTCTCTCTGCCATCTGGCAACACTGCACACAAGAGATCAATCTGCTGAATATTTCTGTTCTACCACAGGTTCTGTAACCTGGCAAAACCGATACGCAAACATTTCTGAGTGAAAAAGACTGCTAGCATTATAAGACACCTCTAATATTCTATAATAAAGCGCATATATTGTGACTTGTTGTACTTCCTTAATTTAACAAATGTCTTTCATAAAATTTAAATATTTCTTATATTTTTGGTCTTTTACATTATCCTAATTAAATGTCTTTCATAAAATTTAAATATTTTCTTGTATTTTTGATATTTTATACTACCGTAATTAAATGTTTTTACTATACTTACCTAAGGATTCTTTCGTATGTTTGTCCATGTTGTCCTAGCTAGCCAACCGTCTCTTTTTTTTTTTTTTTTGTCTGTTTTTTATAATCCGCATTTTGAATGTCGTATAAAAAGGTCGAGCCTGAACCTCTAAAATAATACGTTCGCTATCAAGTTCAATTTTTTTCAGCTAACATAAAAATACTTCACTACTTACACTACTTTGTGTTGACACACTGCAAAAATACTACTGAGTTCACGTGGGAAAGCAGTGTGAGAAGCGTCTTTTGACGCCTCGCTGTGGAGCGCACGGTTACTCGCCGTGGAGGTTCGAGTCCTCCCTGGGGCATGGGTGTGTGTGTTGTCCTTAGGTTAGTTTACCTAGGTTTAAGTAGTTTGTAAGCTACGGACTGATGACCACGCAGTTTGGTCCGATAGATTTACAAACATTTGAACATTTTTTTTTTTTTTCTTTCGACGCACAGAATGGGCCCCGGCCCATCCGACTAGCGTCTGATATATAACGATGGCGTCTTTTGACGCTGAGCGACCAGCTTTAAAAACGCAAGTGTGGCCGTAACCTTAGACCGTTTTTATTTTTTTTATTTTTTATTTTTATTTTTACAATGAAAGAAACGCTGATAAGCGTCCAAACCAGCGCAGACACAACATACTCTTTTTTTTTTTTTTTTTTTTTTTTTTTTTTTTTTTTTTTTTTTTTAACCATTAAAACAGAAAATCAAAATTTGTACTGTGCTTACGGATGTCCCCCGAAGAATTCCGAAGCGAACGCTTCTTGTTCCTTTATTAACTATGGTGACACAAAGCAAACAGTTTTGGAAACGTAAATATTCCTTCTCTTCGTTCAATTTCAAATAAAATTACTTCTTCCTCAAACCGTTATTGGGACTTCGCAGGTACAAAAAATTACTTTCTTGAGAGCGGATGATGTTTCTGAATCATTGTGACTAAACACTCGTTTCTAATATTTGTTTTAGCCTATTCCTTTCTTTCCAAAGGCTATATCAATCATGTTACCAAATAAAGTTTTGTGATTTCCGATTTTCTTCGATTTCCAGTAAGCTGATTCCATGTAGATTTTAAATTCAATTGCATTATCACTGCTATTGTTATTGATTACATAGTTGACATAATGGCCTATGAGCCACATCATACAGTGGTTTTTCTTTTCCGGATAAATTGTTTGATCAGGTCGTAGGAGTATATCCGTGGTGTTGTTATTTCCATCACTTCTTGTGAAGAGTCCTAGTTTTTGTCTCACCCAATTAAAATTTTGTGCATGTCCACAGCACATAAATATGTGCGGTAGCGTGTCTACTAAACCACATTTTATGCATTTATGTGTATCACAGGGTCCTATCCGATTGAGTTTCTCATTAGTTGGTAAGATGTCATTTATAACCTGGTACCATGTAGATATTACCTCAATTGAATAGATTTTTCGGTTTAGATTGGTCCATACAATTTTCCACGTTACGTTCGGGTGCTGCATTTGAATTTTATTCAAAAATGTTCAAATGTTTGTAGAGTCTATGGGACTTAACTACGGGGTCATCAGTCCCTAAACTTACAAACTACTTATGAACTAGCTAATACTAAGGACGGCACAAATATCCATGCCCGAGGGGGGATTCGAACCCCCGACCGTAGTGGCCGTGCAGACCGTGACTGGAGCGCCTCAGTCCCCTCGGCCACCGCGGCCGGCCTTATCAGATTCATGAGTTTCTCTGTCATCCCAAACCTTCTTAAACAGCTGAACAGGTTATAATACCAGGAGAAAAGAAGGCGAAAAAGAATGGTTCACATAACCGTCTTGAACCCTGTTGCAAGTTCTTTACATTCCTTACAGACCTCCGGACTGCCGGTTCTCAGTACATTCGCCATCCGCCACATGTCCTACCGTCCCGACTACTTCACCGGCCCCAACGATACCTTACACTGTTATAATTACCTGACATCTTATTCAGGTTGTTTTATAGGAGGTGATCTTTAATGTAATGGTTATGAATCCCTTTATGAGATCTTTATTGCCATAGATTGCTTATTGATTTTACATGATGACTAGTTTCGACTCGTTAAAGAAGGAATTAAACTCTTCCACGTTTTTTTTTTTTTTTTGCTTACAGTTAAAATGCCTACATTGATCGGGGTTGTTTGCTTTCTGGACGGACCGCTGTGAACAGTTTTGATGTAACGTTATTTCGGTCTTTATTAATCATAAATGGGGTTCTTTTTTATATAAAATGCACATGTTTTTCTACTCATGTCGGAAGTCCTAAACCACCAGCCGATCTTGCTTTTGTTGAAGTTTCAAGTTTCACTTTGAATATATTTCCTTTCCATATATATCCATTTGCAAGTTTCATGATCTTTTTTGCCTGTAGCTTAGTTGCTGGAAAGATTTGCGATATTTAGTAGGCCAAAGGTCCCGGGTTCGATCCCCGCCAGGTCCTGGGATTTTTATCTGTCACTTTCCACTTCTTTCACCTCTGGCAGTGTTGCTCATGTGAAAAATACCGAGTAGCACCGTGGTTCGGAACCCACGTTAAACTGTAGGTCCGCTATAACTGTCTGGGTAAGTCAGTTCGAAGGTCGGAGGAAGGCAACGGCATACCACCTCCAAACAGTAAAGCACTGTGGTGTTCAAACCAATCTTCGGATTGTTGACTGCTTTACCTTTATATATTATTTTCTGCACAAAGTTTGCAGAACGCCACCATACTTCTTTAAGGGTTCCTCTTATTCTGTTTGTCGTTTCTCGCCAGTTAGTTGCGGCCATTTTCATGGGACTGTTGCTCATACTGATTCCTAACGTCCAGTGGGTCTCTAACCGATTAGCCCATTGTATGTTTGTATGCTCAAATCCTCTAAGACTTGAAATTTTGCTCTTGTGTGAGTTAATGTTTGCTCCTGACGCTTTACAGTATTTTCCTAGTTCTTCTTGCAGAATACCTATTTCTTCGTTTCTTATCACGACACCGACGTCATCTGCGTATTTTCTTGCGGTCAGGGTTTGCCCGGATATTGTTACTCCCGTTAGCCTCTGACTGAGTCGTCTAGTAATCGTTCCAATGACAGTACGTATAAGCACTACCGTCTCTACCATAGGGGCACAAGGGGCACAGGCCTAGGGCCCCCAGCCTGATGGGGGCCCCGAGAAACTCGTTCCTTTCTCCTAGGCAATGACTTTTTTAAGTGATTTTTTGTCGCACTTATTCACTTTAAAGACCCAGAAATAGTCGCGAAACGTGTCATATATGGTGTGGCAAGTGACTTGGTTTGCTGTCTGCATGCAAAATCGTAGTTATTATTTCGGGCCTTAGCTACAGAACAGACGGCGACAAACATTTTAGTTTCCTTTCTCAGTTAAAGCAAATCGATTCTGAACGGTTGAGAAACAGGTGTAAATAATTTGCAGAATCTTATCATGCAGACGTTAATGCTGATGAGCTCGTATAGAATGTTTTCATTTAAAACAATATTTGAAAAACATCCCAAATTAATCTCCAGAGCTAAGTATATCATCCTTACATTCTTTAATAAAAGCAGATTAAACAGAAGAAACCTTTCCAAATGTAAAAGTTGTTACCCGGATATTTCTTAGTCTAATGGTAACCAATTGCCGTGGAGAGCGTTCATTTTCCCAGTTAAAGAGAATCAAAAATGAATTAGGAACGTCTATGCTGCAGGAACGACTTACTAATTTGTCAATCATGCGCATAGAAAGTGACGTCCTTCAACAGTTGGACTTTGAAGACGTAATAGAAGATTTTGCATTTCAGAAATACCGTAATAAACATTTAACAGCAACCCAAGTCCAATTTGCAAAACAGTAATCAATAGTATTTTATTTGTAAATTTCTAACCATACTAACCAATAAAGTCACTAAACAAATGTACATCATTCTGATGAGTTAATTCAAAGGAAAATTCTCTTTTGTTGTAGGGTCCCCTAATCTGTGTGCCAGTCATCTGCATAGAAAGAGACATACTGAAAAAACTGTATTCTTTGTATTCTGGAAATCTGTAAAGAAAACATTAATTTTAATGAAAGACTAATTTGTGGAACTGATCATTAGTATTTGGTTTGTAATATTTTAACCAATTAAGTCACTAAATAAATGTACACCATTCTGATGCATTCATTTACTTTGTTTTAAGGGTCCCAAAACACTGAGTTCCCAGGGGCCCCTGCATGGCTTAAGACGGCCCTGCGTATATTTAGAGCAGTGATAACAGCCCGTTTACGAAAGCTTTTGCTGTTACTCCTGTCATCATGTGGTGAAGAACACGGACTGCACGATCATTAAATCCCATTTGTTTCACTGCTGTGACCACATATATGTAGCTGACATGGTCAAAGGCTTTGTAGAAGTCTACGAAAAATACTGCTGATTTGATATTTGTTACAGAGACAATTGATATGAGATCCCTATACTCGGATACAATAGACATGATTGTTCTGCCAGGGAAACAGGCTTGGTGGCTTTTTATTAAGTTATGTAGGAGAGGGGTGGTTCTCTCCTTAAATGCCCTTGCTATTGTCTTGTAGTCATCGTTCATTAACATGATTGGTTTAAAGTTATAGTTTTTCTTTTGACCTTTATTTTTAGGGATTAAGACAATATTCCCTTCTTTGAGTTCTGCTGGACTCTCTCCGCCCTTAATGATTTCATTTATTACCTATGGGAATGTGGGGCCAATTATGTGCCAAATTTTCTGGTAAAATTCTTTTGGCAGACCGTCACGGCATGCTGTTTTATGAGGAAGTGATGTTTTTAGAAGGTCAAAAATTTCGTCTTCTCTATGTGCAGTAAACAGGGAGTTGTTTTCTTCCGTGGTAATAGAGTTGGTTAAAGAATGCAGTACTTCAGTACTCGTCTCCTCGTCGATTGTGTCTTCCGTGTGAAGTTTTGTAACGTACTGGTAGATGTCACGCACAGTTTCAGATTGGTCCCTAATTATCCTCCCGTCTTTTGTTTTTATTTCATCAATAAAAGTACATCTCCGATTGGCCTGATGTTTCATCAAATAATACATTTTAGCTGTTTCTTCCTGTATGTATGTTCAGCTTTTGATTTGATTTTTAGATCATCTAACTGTAGCCGTGTAATACTTAATAATTTGGCTTTAATTTTTTTAATCCGTTCGAGGTGAGTTTCTGTACCGTTATTTTTCTCATAAAGTTCTCGTAAAACCGTGTAGTAAAATTCTATCGTCCTTTTTTCATCCCGACATTTTTCAAAACTAAGTTCTTGACACTTGCCTTACGTTTAGTTTAGCAACTTTGATCCACCACTCTGTTTTAGATCGATATGTATTTATTTATAGAGACAGGCCGACCACGTTTCATTAACAATACGTTGAAGATCTTCATCGTTTAAACGTGCAACATTTTAGGCCCATTGCCTTCGGTGTACTTTCGTTGGCTGTTTTTCTAGACTGACGGTCACTGAAAGAGCGCAATGGTCAGAGCAAAACGTTGGGATGTCTTCAGTGTCCAGCACCTAGCCTCTGATGTTATCCGATACATACATCCTATCGATCCGACTACATGACGAAGACGTGAAAAACGTGTCGGGAATTTTTCTAGACTGCCTTCTCCTGTCAGTTGACGTTTCATCTTATTTCTCCTTATTGCGCTCTGTTTTGCCCCTGCCCACGTTAGCGTTTGGTTGGGTTTTCTTAGTGCAGCGGCGTTAAGTACCTAGTGTTGTTTGGGTCAAATGGTCTCTTACCTGATTACACTCTCCTTGACAGAGGAGGCACTTTGTGTATCGCTTGAGCCTCGAGCCTGCTCGTTACTGTCAGGTATGTCTGCAGCAAGAGACAACCTTTGTCTTGTTCTCTGGCGTGTTGGGAATTGTCGTCAGAATGTTGAACACCTCTCTGATCTGTGTTCTCGTGGATCTCTTGGGTGGGAACCTGTGTGGTATGATCTTCTAGTTCCATGTCAACTACTTCGTTGCTGCCTAAGAACTGACGATTATCGTTGGCCAGATCTACTGCGTCTAAATTAATGTTAATCCATTGTTACGTTTCTGTTTTTGCACGGGTTGTGGCAGACTAGTTGCAACATCATCTGACGAGGCATCGTCAGAGACACGTGGCCGTTTGTTACTAGTGGCAGAACTGCAATCGCGGTTGGTAGTGGCTGAATTTTCTTCCACGGGCATTATTTGCGAATTAACTATCGGAGTAGTTTCTGGTATATCAGTTATGTAGTATTTTCAGCAGGCTGTTCTCAACTGTTTGATGTTAAGACATCACTAAATGTTAACCTGTGTCACTGCTGGAGACCACCATGCGACGTGGTGGACAGTCTTACCTTACGTGACCACTTTCGTTACAAATATGACACGTAGGCGTTTGGCAAGTATAAATAACAAGACCCTTATTCCCGAAAACTGTAATGTGGGACGGAATATTAAGTTTCGCATGCATCTCCACTGATGACACACCACTAAAGCATTGCAGCCTATGCTGATTAGACCACATTTCGTTCCTGATGGACCTGACTTCACCGTATTTCGATAATACTTCCTGAATGTAACAGTTCTCAAAATGTTCAAATGTTTATTAAGCTTAAGGGACCCAACTACGGGGTCATCAGTCCCTAAACTTACAAACTACCTATGAACTACCTACAACTAAGGACGGCACAAATATCCATGCCCGAGGGGGGATTCGAACCCCCGACCGTAGTGGCCGTGCAGACCGTGACTGAAGCACCTCAGTCCCCTCGGCCACCGCGGCCGGCTGACAGTTCTCAACTTCCGGTGGTAAGTTAAAGACTCTAACGTTCTTGTATTCTATATCGGCAATGGAAAGAGTAATAGTACTCACTTTTCCGTTGCGATGCAGGAATTCAATCTTTCCTCCATGTTTCAGCAGCAATCGTTTCATGAGAACCGAGCTGTGAAGCTTCACGAAGAAACAGTACAGTTCCAGGTCGTAACATGCGGTGTTAATCTGGTCCGAAGTAATTCCTACGATGTCCACTATCCAGTCGTGTATTTCATAAGAACTTGGTTGAACGGCTTTGGTTGACTTGTGTTTTTCCTTGATACTAACCGTGACATAGCGCTAATTAACCCTACACGGGCTAACAGCTTTCAAATACAATCGCAACACGCAACACTAACGCACAGCACAGTTACACGGCACGTTAAGAAGACAGACACCAACTTGTAAACAACGCGAGCGATGCGGAGTCCGCGGCACTTCCTTCCCCTATCGCGTCTCAAGCGCGAATGCGGCAGCTCGGCTACTCGACCGCGGCTAGCACATATGATACTAAGGATAATGCACAACCTAAGTTTCAAAAATCGACTTACGCGACGCGTATTTGCAAATTCCGCAAGAAGAAGAGTCTCAGAAAAAGTTCTTCAACTCCCCTTTACGTTTCAAAATGTTCAAATATGGGACTTAACTACGGGGTCATCAGTCCCTAAACTTACAAACTACTTATCAACTACCTTATACTATGGACGGCACAAATATCCATGCCCGTGGGGGGATTCGAACCCCCGACCGTAGTGGCCGTGCAGACCGTGACTGGAGCGCCTCAGTCCCCTCGGCCACCGCGGCCGGCTCTTTAGGTTTTTCCACGTTTTTGTGCTTGTACCTCGGCTGTGTTTCCAAAGCTATTTATAACAACAGTACCTTTCTGTTCAAATTACTTGGACAATACTGCAGTATCAGGACGTACACCAGAGGAACACACCAGCAATCTCTTACAATGTTCGCCGGCCGCGGTGGCCGAGGGGACTGAGGCGCTACAGTCACGGTCTGCACGGCCACTACGGTCGGGGATTCGAATCCCCCCTCGGGCATGGATATTTGTGCCGTCCATAGTATAACGTAGTTGATAAGTAGTTTGTAAGTTTAGGGTCTGTTGACCCCGTAGTTAAGTCCCATAAGCTTAACAAACATTTGAACATTTCTTACACTGTTCCAAGTGTTTTGGGATGCAGGCTTGAAGTGTCTCCAGAGCAAGTGTGCCTTCTTTCAGACCGAAATTCAATACTTAGGTCATGTTATTAACAGCCAGTAATACTTGCCGACAATGCGCGACCTTTCAGCCCCGCATAATCTGAAACACTTACAGGCCGTTGACTTATTATATCCCCTTCATACCCAAAGCAGGCCAGATCGCGGCTCCGGGCTCTTGCTGTTGCCTATGGCATAAGTAAGTTACATCAGTATCTGTATGGGCAAAGTTTTACCCGCTGACCGTAAGCAGCATCAGTCATTGTTTCTTTCATCCAAACCTGTTCCTAAACGCACTGCTCAGAAATTTCAGCGTCGGGCCTTGTTCGGATCTCAATATCAGTATGAAATATTGTGCCTCCCCACGTCAAAGCATAGAACTGCTGACGGAGTGTCTCGCTTTCCTGTCGGCCTTCTTTCAGAATATGAAGCCAATGAAGTGCCGTTTTGCCATACTGGTGTGGAGGACAGTGAAATGTTACAGCCTTCTCACCTGCACTATCGAAAGATTGTACAGACCACAATAGGGGCCATGACTGGAGCCTTCGATCTATTACATCCGGAATGTTCGCCACATTCTCAGAAACACATTCCAAATTGTTTTATGCGTGCCATTTTGTTTGACGGCATTGTCTCTCCATTCAGCAAGCTCTGATTTTATTTCGAAATGACAGGGGTTAGTTGCATGTGATTATTCCAAAAATGCTGCAAAAGAGATGTGTAGTGATTGCTCCACCAAGCATATTGGGGAATAGTGCTCTTGGTCCGGCATAGACGCAGCCGCCTGCATTGAACGGATGACGTCCCAGTGTCAAGCTCATGTTGAAAACTAGTCCTTGCCGCCACAAACATTTTCTATTGTCTTCGGGATACTGGAGGTCCTGGAGATGGACCGTCACTAGAAAGGTTGTGGACATGGGCCTGTAACTAAAAGAACTGATAACTCCACATATACAGGCTGAATCAACTAACAGTTGCACCGTAAATATTGCGGAAGCGGAAAGTGCGATCCTGCATCTGCATCTACATGGGATACTCTGCAAATCACATTTAAGTGCCTGGCAGAGGGTTCATCGAACCACCGTTATACTATTTATCTCCCATTCCATTTCTCGAATAGCGCGCGGGAAGAATGAACACTTGAATCTCTCCGTTCGACCTCTGATTTCAAATATTTTATTCTGATGATCATTTCTACCTATGTAAGTGGGAGTCAACAATATGTTTTCGCTTTCGGAGGAGAATGTTGGCGACTGTAGTTTCGTAAGCAGCCCACGCCGCAGCGATAAGCGTCGTTGTTGTAATGATTCCCATCCCAGATCCTGTATCATTTCCGCAACGCTGTCTCCCGTGTATCGCGACAATACGAAACGAGCTGGCCTTCTTTGGACTCTTTCGATGTCCTCCGTCAAACCCACCTGATAAGGATCCCACACTGGGCTGCAATGCTCCAAAAATGGACGGAAAAGCGTAGTGTATGTAGTTTCTTTTGTAGTTCTGCTGCATGTTTTAAGGGTTCTGCCAATAAAACGCAGTCTCTGGTTCGCCTTTCACACGACAACATTTACGTGTTCTTTCCGATTTAAGTCGTGTCATGTCTTTTCCTTGCTTACAGAGAGCATCTGCTGTTCTGAATTTGAATTCCAGAATTTTCAAAGCACCATAGTCCCTCCGATACAGCAACCACGAATTCACTATCACAAGATCAACTAGGTGGAAAAACAATCTATGGTAATATTTCCTTGACTTTACGAAAATCCTTTAATAGGAAATTAGAGCGTCAAGTAAATCCACCCCTCCCATGAATGTATTGTAAACTGTAACAATGCTAGGGCATGGTACTTGAGTGCGTGCTTTTTCTTTTCGGTCCCATCTTTTTATTGTGCTCACCGGATGAGCAGATGCAAATGTACTGGCAAGAATTACACCTTTGTTGTCAAACGATTTGGTTGGATTATATTCATCGGTACTTTCTTCGGAGTCACTTAGGCAACTATCATCACTTTCGGCTGCAGGTGGCACACGTGTTTTCAAACGTGTGTTTACTTTCTTTGTGGCATAAAAGGACTTCGGATCCATTGCTAAAAAAAGTGTAGAGCGACAATAATTCATTAGAACTTCCTCAGCACGCCAGGAGTGAAGTGTAAACAAAGATAATTGCATTGAAAGATTTCTTTTGCCTCATAAATCCATTGATAGTTGTTATAAATAAAGGTACAAAAACGCAAAAAAAAGAAAAATCCGTCAGTGAAGGAAGTTAGCGCTAAAGACGAATGGAAATTATCGTCCTTTCTTCGTTCTATTTTATCTCTTGCATTTGCCCATAAAGGTGCCCAAGTGCCTGATGATGCATATTTTACACAAACCGTATTTACGTGTTCACTGAAAGTTTTATCTGCTTTATCACATCTAAATATGATATAAAAGATATTAGAAAAACGACATATAATTTTCAAAATGAAACTTACCTCTATTTAGCTGTATTTCTCGGAACAATGAACACAAACTCAGGTCTTGGTTAGCAACACGCACACAATACACAATTTTTGTCTTAGAAAGACAGTCAATGCTCGGTAGATGGTAACACATGTCACATGCACTGCGTCGGTCCCTGTAGAATCTGATACAACCGGCGCTTGAAAACACTTATTCTTCCATATATATGGGGGTCACAACGGTATGAGGCGAATTTGCGACAACCGGCATTAAGTGGTTAATATTTTAAAGAATGCAACCGTTCCTTAAGTGAAGATACCACATCTTCTAAAGCATAGATGAAAAAGATATATACTACATTGCCCCACACGTAGACCTTTTGCACCTACTCATAATATGATATATATAGTTCGAGTTTTACCCTATAACTTTACATCTTTGGTCAATACAGATGTGCTTGTATGTATAAATCAAACTGTTCGATGACAGTTATAAAGCCATCTAATTGTTATACAACATAATTTAACGACCTGATGTGATCCATCTTTGCCCATTTCATACAGTGTTGATGGACAATTTGTGCTATGTTACATGATTTTTGGATTTTGTCCACATATACTTTATTTAATGAAGTCATCTTCCCTAGATATGGTTTTCTATATTATATTATGAAGAGTATATATACAATCAACACCATTGCTTTCAGAAGTAATATATTTCAGATTTTTTAATTCTTATATTATTTATAAATATCATTTTATTTTAATACCTCTTTTATTATACCAACCATTATGGCTTATTATATTGCATCAGTGCTGATTGTTGAGTCATTGTACTTGTTGTTCTTTATATATTTTATATGTCATATATAGAATATGATGTTAAACTACAACACTGATTTGTAACTTTATTTATAGAGAACCTGAAGATGGTATTATTATAATTCCGAAACCGGTAGTTAAATAAATCATCAAACTTTACGGCTGTTGGTAATTACATTTATTATTCGGTTTTAAAATAAACCAGCCGCAGTCCCAAATCCAGAATATACTGGAACTACATCGTTTGAGAAGTTTTGTGCAGCAAAGGGTATCACTCATGTGACTAGTTCTCCATTTCATTCACAATCCAAAGGAGTAGCTTAAACGTTATTTACGAACAACAGGTGTCTACCCTGCATGCGTCCCACACACGGGAGCGAGCTGTGCTGCTATTCCTGTCGTCTTAGCGCTCGTAATTCTTAACCCCGCGACGCGACGGCCTGTTACATGTAGGGCTCCTAAACTGCACGCTGCTCCATGCAGCTGCTGCACCCGCCACACCGCATGGCACCTCCTACAGCACGCCTGATGCTCCTGTTCTTTTCAGAGTTTTTGGCCACTCTAGGTGCTGGGAACGCGGTATTCTTAATCGACATATGGGTGCTTCAAGGTCCATTCTTGTTGCAGCACCGCCAGCACACTCAAATGCTCGCTTTCAGTTGAGAGATTCTTGTAACAGAGCTTCTGTTCTCAGATGCCCAGTGGCCAGTCCAGCCGGCCTGCGGTGGCTCAGCACCTCGTGTGGGACTGATGGAGCCGGGCGCATTGCCGCCGCGGCCGCCTCCCTCGCTGGCAGTGACACTTCCCGGTGCAACCAGTGGAGGTCGCCCACAACGCCACCAGTGACACCGACTCTGTAAGCGGGCGTACGCCTTTCCTGCGGTTTCGCGACCAACAGTTTCATCGGAGCACAAGTACGATGTTAGGACGCAGCTGGGGATTCAGCGTTGGTCCTAGTTGCGGCTCCCAACTCCATGAAACGCCCAGCTCGCTGCCTTCCTCCCTGTTGTCTTATGAATGCTCCCTAAATAACAACGATGCAGCACTGTGGGCAGGGTTACCATACGTCATCTTTTTCCCGGACACGTCCTCTTTTTGAGGCAAGAAAATGTGTCCGGCCGGAATTTGTAAGATTCTACAAAATGTCCTCTTTTTTTGGGTTCCGAGAAAGAAAGTTTAGTTTTGTGTCATTGGTGACAACATGTTCATTCGCACTGCAGTTCGAAACTGTTCGCAACTATTACGCGCATACACAGAGTTAAATCGCCATTCTCAATTTCGCACTCCGCATGAGTCTGACAGTTGCAAACGATTCGGATCTTTCTTTTGCATTACGTTCTATGGCGTTGCTTTTCATATACTTTGTGGTTTAGGTTAAAGCTGTATTGTGTGTTCGAGATCGTAGGTAGCCTTTTGTTTCAGAATAAATTACGATCTTAAATATAACATAATATCGAAGAGAAAGCCAGTGTTAAATATATGCTCCTAGAGAAATACAAATCATTCAAGAAAATGATCAAACGAATGTAAGAATCAATGATACATTGTGCTCCGATCAGCTTTGTAATTTTATAATTTTTTTAAAAAGATTATCAGAGGAAACAGAACATACCAGCAGCTGAAGTGTGGTGTGCATATTTAAATCAGTCATGTAGTGTTGTTAGTTATTCTGAACTGCTGAAAATTGTAGACTTCTTTTTTTCTATAACTAGTCATAATGCCGACACAGAACCTGTGTCTTCTCTTGTGTACACACAGTGGACAAAAGACAGGAATAGATTTAAAACATGCTGTATGTGTACAGTATAATTTCAAACATTTGAAATGCCTCGTTAAAAAAAAAAAAAAAAAAAAAAAAAAAAAAGGTTCTTGAGAGAGATTTCGTCGTCCACCAAATACAGTTGGTTCAAAAGTGAATAAGACAAGAATGAGACAATTGAGAGTAGTGATGAGGAATAAACTATCAAGGTTCATAATATTTCATTTCCCAACAACCACACAGGTTACTGTTTTAGTTTGTAGTAGTTTTACGTGGTTCATTAATAAAGTTGTTAATTACATTATGATAAAGATAAAGTGTCCTCTTTTTTATATGAACTGTGCTCTTTTTTGGTGATGAACATATGGTAACCGTAACTGTGGGGCAGGCGAGTGTGCAGCCTGTGGTGTCGCACAAGTACAAAGTGCGCGCCACTTACTTTCGCCGCGCGCCGCCATGCCCGCACGGCGCGGCGTTCTCACGACGACAGCCACGAGCGCCCTCTGCTGCAACCCCGCTCGTGGCCACCACGGAAAGACACCGGTCACATCGGACTGAGATAGCAACGAGTTAGGACCTTCGTAATCCGATAGGCACGAGTGAAGACTTTGCTATCGTACAGGCACTAGGCAGGCCTCTAACAACTATGTATCAACATTCTGCAGTACTATGTAAAAGTTAAGTATTGTTACATTCTGTGCAATATATATATCTTTCTAATTTCCTCTAGTGTTTATAGTTTCTGGCTGCTCCCCTCCACCGACACCTACGACGAGGCTGGGACACAAAAGTGGCGACGAGGATGGGATACAAAACAGCCTCCATGTATCGAGTGCACACCGACCAGCACAGCACTGCCAGACCGAGATTTTTAAGGCGCCACAAACTGCGCCGATTGTAGAAAGACGTGTGGCCTTGCCCACGGTCAACATAGAGACAGCGCCTTTTGCTACACTGATTTAATCTAGGGTAACCAGACGTCCCGTATTTTACGGGATCGTCCCATATTTTGCCTCTGTGCCCCGTTGTACCGACAAAACACATAAGGAACGTATTTTGTGCCGTATTTTACTAACTGTCCCACATATTTTGAAATAATGTTTCTAAATTATTGTTAGCGTAACCAAAATGTTCAAATGTTTGTAATTCTATCGGACCAAACTGCGTGGTCATCAGTCCGTAGCTTACAAACTACTTAAACCTAGGTAAACTAACCTAAGGACAAACACACACACACCCATGCCCCAGGGAGGACTCGAACCTCCACGGCGAGCACCGGGCGCTCCGCAGCGAGACGCTTTAGACCGCTCGGCTACTCCACCGCGGCTTAGCGTAAACCAAACAGAGAATAAATGTAGCTATAATCAATACGCTTTAACTCAAAGGGGATGAGTCACGATTTTCGACGTAATTTTTCAAATACTATTTCTAATATTTCCACCTTTGGGTGTATCTTCTTTTTATTTTAAATGCAAAAAGCATAGGTTAGCTAAAATCGGCATATAAGTTTTAAAGTACTTTTGGGCAACTATGTTTTTTTTCAATATTTTATGTTGAGCCACAGCATACGGTACTGACTGGACCGCCATTTGACTGTAAGGTTGTATTATTTATTACCACAATCCGAATTTCGGCTTTTAGGCCATTGTCAAGTGCACAGATAATCCGTGCGTAAAGTGGGTAAATAATCTACATCTACATCTACATACATACTCCGCAATTCACCGTAAGGTGCGTGGCGGAGGGTACACTGTACCACTACTAGGCATTTCCTTTCCTATTCCACTCCCAAATTGAACGAGGAAAAAAAGAATGTCTATATGCCTCCGTACGAGCCCTAATTTCTCTTATCTTGTCTTTGTGATCTTTACGCGAAATGTAAGTAGGCGGCAGCAAGATCGTACTACACTCAGCTTCAAATTCCGGCCCTCTAAATTTACTTAACAGAAATTCACGAAAAGAACGTCGTCTTTCTTCCAGAGATCCCCAATTGAGTTGCCGGAGCATTTCCGTGACACTCGCGCATTGGTCGAACCTACCGGTAACAAATTTAGCTGCTCGCCTCTGAACCGCCTCTATGTCTTCCTTCAAACCGATCTGCTGCGGGTCCCAAATACTTGAGCAATACTCAAGACGTGGTCGTACAAGCGTTTTATACGCGGTCTCCTTTACAGGTGAAGTACATCTTCCCAAAATTCTCCCAATAAACCGAAGTCGGCTGTCTGCCTTACTCACAACTGTCCTTACATGCTCGTTCCATTTCATATCGCTCTGCAATGTTACGCCTAGATATTTGAACGACGCGACCGCATCAAGAAGCTCACTACTGATGCTGTATTCGAACATTATAGGATTGTTTTTTCTACTCATGCGCATCACCTTACATTTTTCTACATTGAGAGCTAGCTGCCATTCTTCGCACCAACTAGAAATTTTGTCTAAGTCAACCTGTATGCTATTACAGTCAGTTACAGACGACACCCTCCCATACACCACAGCATCATCAGCAAACAGCCGCAAATTACAACTTACTCTGTCCATCAGATCATTTATATAGATAGAAAATAATAGCGGTCCTATCACACTCCCCTGGGGCACGCCTGACGATACACTCGTCTCTGATGAACACTCGCCGTCGAGAACAACGTACTGCGTTCTATTACTTAGGAAGTCTTCCAGCCAGTCACAAATCTGTGAACCTGTTCCATAAGCTCGTATCTTCGTTAGCAGTCTGCAGTGTGGCACCGTGTCGAACGCCTTTTTGAAGTCGAGAAAAACACAATCCGCCTGTTGCCCTTCGTCCATGGCTCGCAAGATGTCATGTGAGAAAAGGGCAAGCTGAGTTTCACATGAACGATGTTTCCTAAACCCGTGCTGATTCATGGAAAGAAGCTCTTCCGTTTCAAGGAAATTTACTATATTCGAACTGAGAATATGCTCCAAAATTCTACATGAAACCGATGTCAACGATATTGGCCTGTAATTGTATGGGTCCGTTCTCTTTCCTTTCTTATACACGGGAGTCACCTGCGCTTTTTTCCAATCACTAGGAACTTTGCGCTGAATTAAAGATTCGCTATAAATGCAAGCTAAGTAGGGGGCCAATGCCGCAGAATAGTCTTTGTAAAACCGAACTGGCATTCCATCCGGACCAGCAGACTTTTTCGTATTTAGCTCTCTCAGCTGCTTCTCTACACCGGAAATACCTATTGCTATGTCCCCCATTTCGGAATTAGTACGTTGATCAAATGATGGTATATTTGTGCGGTCCTCCTGCGTGAAAGATTTCTTAAAGGTTAAATTTAGAACTTCAGCTTTCCGTTTGCTTTCTTCTATTACTGCCCCGGAATGATCAACTAGTGACTGGACAGTGGGCTTTGACCCGCTTATCGATTTTACATAGGACCAGAATTTTTTCGGGTTCTCGGAAAGATCTTTTGCTAAGGTATGGCTGTGATAATTATTGTATGCTTCACGCATCGATATTTTTATAGACGCACGAATCTCTACTAACTTTTGCCTGTCATCATTTGCGTGTTCTTTTTTGAATCGAGAGTGCAACAGCCTTTGCTTTCTCAGCAGCTTTCTAACATTATTATTATACCACGGTGGATCTTTTCCATCCTTAATCGTCTTTACTGGCACATATTTCTCTAAACCTTCATTAACAATGCATTTAAATTTAGTCCACAATT
This sequence comes from Locusta migratoria, assembly GCA_026315105.1. Taxonomy (NCBI): domain Eukaryota; kingdom Metazoa; phylum Arthropoda; class Insecta; order Orthoptera; family Acrididae; genus Locusta; species Locusta migratoria. The sequence goes on along the minus strand of CM048746.1, from coordinate 578,683,605 downwards.
CCTCTACATCCATAGTCCCAGAATTAAACGATGCCCATTCATTTTCTAAGTGCGATCGTAACATTTGCTTGTCGGCTTTTCCCAACAAAAACACGCTCCTAGCCTTCTTGACTGGTTTATGAACTTTGGTCACCATCGACGCTATGACGATATCATGATCACTAATTCCTGTGTCTACACAGACATCGTTAATAAGGTCAGGCCTGTTTGTGGCTATAAGGTCTAGAATATTTCCATTGTGCGTGGGTTGCCGGTTTAACTGCTCAAGACAGTTTTCGGAGAAAATCATGACAGTCTTTCTTGCTTGCTTGCTTGTGAAAGTATTTCTTGAATTAGTAATGCAATTTATTTGGGTTTAAAAAAATGTTCAAATGTTTGTAATTCTATATGACCAAACTGCGCGGTCATCAGTCCGTAGGTTATAAACTACTTAACCTAAGGTAAACTAACCTAAGGACAAACACACACACACCCATGCCCCAGGAAGGACTCGAACCTCCATGGCGAGCAAACCGCGCGCTCCGCAGCGAGACGCTTTAGATCGCTCGGCTACTCCACCGCGGCATTTGGGTTTTAGCTGTGCAAGTAGCTATGTTGAAAATTTTCAAATGTTTGTATACCAACTGGACCAAACTGCTATGGCCATCAGTCCCTATACTTACAAACTACTTAAACTTACCTAACGACAACACACACACAACACAGTCCCTATACTTACAAACTACTTAAACTTACCTAACGACAACACACACACACTCATGACCCACGGAGGACTCGAACCTACGACAATGAGCAACCGCGCGTTCCACAGCATAGCGTCTTAGAATGCTCGGCCACTTCACCGCGGCAAACAGCTGTGTTTGGTTAATATTTGTATTAGCAACTGACTTCCTATGGCTTAGTTATTCACATTGCCTTATATATAGTTTGTCCCGACTGAAAAACCCGTAATTCCGATGCTTGTCAAGTTGCTCTCATGGTTCTTTAAGCAATGAATACTATTCCTGTTGTGGCAATAGTTTTCTAAAATAAGTGATTTCGAGAAAAGCAAATGTAAATACGAGAACCACCGAGTATGACACTTCAGCTTGCTGAACGTGTTGAGGGGGTGGGGGAAGGGGGGGGGGGCAAACAATGCCCACGTTCACTGTACTATCAGCACCAGTTCGTGGGTTTATGCAACATTTAGTGGCACACGCATCGGTACCCACATGTATTTTTATTTTGGAAATCTGGTCAATTTTAACCGCCACACAGTGCTGATTGGTCCAGACATTCAGACCAGCGAGCACGGAATAACATACAGAGGCAATACCGCCTACATCAGCCTACAAGTAGTGAAGCCCGGCAGCCATCTTGGTTGGGTGTAGAAACGGAGCTGGGCCGATAAATGCGAAGTTCTTCAAGTGGCGCTCGCATCAATTACGTTGTCATTTGAACCCCTTAGGATAGGAAAAAAAAGCAAGTTATTCACGTAGACATGTGAATACTGAAGGAATAAAACAGTGTTCTTAGCAAGTACAATACGTATTGTGTTTGTATAAAAATAATAATTGAAACTATTACTTTTATATGAAATAAAAATTGTAACTTAAAAAAGTTTGTCGCGTGCCACTTTTTTTGTTTTGTGGTCAGGAAATTTTCGTCAGCGAGAAAGTTGTAAGTAATGAAATGAACTTTTTTTTTTTTTTTCTTTTTTTTTTTTTTTAAAAAGAAGCTAACTAGTTGAGCCGCTCCGGCTTTGCACAGGTAATCTTTAAATTACTTTAACTCGAGAACTGCAGAACGTATCGTGATGCGATTTCTTTTAATTTCTTCGGTATAATCCTGTGATCAACGTAGGCTATATTAAATGCCAATATGAAAATGAGAAGTAATTGAAATAAGAATAATAACGTAGAATGGTTTACCACTTCCGCACTTTCGTGACCTTTGTAGCGTAAACTATGAGACCTACGCCAAAGTACATAGAATAGAATTATAGAAATCACGACGATAAAAATAAGTAAATAAAAATATAAAAAGATGGCGAGATCATTTCACTAACTTGTACAGATCTCCCACAATCACTATCGTCTGAAGCCATCTGGCGCCAGCGCTTTTGAAAAGAAAAATGATTTTTTTTCTTTTAAATGTTTGTGAGTCCTGCAAGTTTATACTATGTACACTGGCCTAGCTCTTATAATTTAGGCTCTAGAGCTGACTAAAGTGCAAAAGCGGTAAACGATTCTACGTTATGATTCTTATTTTTGTTTTTGGTGTTTCTTCATATATTCGCATTGACATTAAACATAGCCTAAGCTTATCCCAGGATTGTAAAGGAGTAGTTAAAAGAAACCGCATTACGATACGTTCGGTACTCCTCGAGTTATAAAAGTTTAAAGAAACAGGCAGAGGAAAAATGTGCTTCTATTTTATACAATAGTATGCTTTGCTATCCCTAGCTGAAACTTGTAATTATTTATGGTAAAAATAGAAAGACTAAAAAGGAACGCCTTAAAATATATGAAAAAGGAATTAACAGACAGCGGACTCAATGAACTACCCTGTGCTCGGCCGCCATGTTGGTTGGGTGTCGCGCTCTCAGCCGGCTTCATTTCACTGTCGTTGTAAGGCCTCTCTATGTTATTCTGTGCTCGCTGATTCTGACACCGTATTCCAGAGCAGCAGGCAGAAGAATTAAACGTAGCATAGTTGTATGTTTGTCAGATAGTAATCTTCCTTCCATAAGAAGAACTAGCAGAGTGTTGTGAAGTTTGTAAGATGTCCCCATTCGAGTGTGAAGAAGATAGATATATTATTTGTACGTCCACTAAAAGTGTTCTATAAGTATTGCTGTTCTGGTTTCGCTTCCACGTCTGTGCCCTTATTTGCGTGTCAGCTGCTGTGGAATCCTCCAGTAGCCGATACATCATTTTTGTTAACGGGCCTGAAAACCGTGCAGTGAAGTATAAAACCGGATGCTTAGTTCCTGAGGTTTTAGAGAGTTACGAAGGCACTGTAAATTTGCAATGGTAAAACCATTGCATAACTACAGATTAACACTTTTCAGGCTTTTACCTTTACTTGTGCTCTGAAATTTTGCTTCTTGCCGAATTTCACGAAGCTACGTCAACAAGGGAACCCTTTAGATTTCGAGCAGGAGTCTCCTAGTACCAAGAAATTGCCATATCTTTTGATTGCATTAACTTAGAGGACAAACTTTTGAACACCATGTAATGAGCAAGAGAAATACGCAATGCATGGTTTCCAGAAGCAGCAAAAAAGATACACGGACTGTAATACACTGAAGAGCCGAAGGAAGTAGTATGGGCATGCATATGGAAACACAGATATATGCAAACAGAGGACGGCGCTGCAGTCTGCAGCACCTATAGAAGACAACAGGTGTCTCGTGCAGGCGTTAAATCTGATATGGTTGCTGCAATGGCAGGTTATCACGATTTAAGTGACATTCAACGTGGTGTTGCAGTCGTCTCATCAGATGGGACACAGCCTCTTAGAGGTAGCGAAAAACTTGGGATTTTTCCGTATGACCATTTCACGAGTGCACCACGAATGAATCTCCGACATCGCTGCAGCCATTTTGAAGATTTTGCAAGAACGGACCAGCTATGACTGAAGAGAACAGTTCAGTTGTACAGAAGTGCAAACCTTCCGCAGATTGCTGTGGATTTTAATGCTGGATCATCGACAAGTGTCAGCATGTGAACCATTCAATGAAATCATAGGTACGGGCTTTGGAGCGACTGGCCCACTCGTGTAACCGTGCTGACTGCACGGCCTGGGGCCTTCAACACTAGCATTGGACTGTTGATGAATGGAAACATATTGCCTGGTCTGATTAGTCTCGTATCCAACTCAACCGACTGTATTGTTGTGTAGAGTGTAGAGACAACCTCATGAATCCATGGACTTGCATGTTATCAGGGGACTGTTCAAGCTGTTCGAGGCTCTGTAATGGTGTGGGCGTGTACAGTTAAATTGTTGTGGGACCCCTGATACGTCTAAATACGACTCTGACAGATGACACATACATACGCATCCTGGCCGATCACCTGAATCCATTGTGCATTCCGACAGACTTGAGCAATTCCAGCAGGACATCCAACAGTTCCAAAATTGCTACAGAATGGAACCAGGAACACTCTTCTGCACTTCTGATGGCCACCAAACTCTACACACATGAATTTTACTGAGCATATCTGGGATGCCTTGCAACGTGCTGTTCAGAAGAGATCTCCATCCCCTCGTGGTCTTACCGGTTTGTGGACAGCCCAGCAGGATGCATTATGTCATTTCCCTCCAGCACAACTTAAGACATTAGACGACGCCATGCCACATCATGTTGCGACACTTCTCTTTGCTTCTGGGGGCTCTACACGAAATTGGACAGGTGTGCCAGTTTATTTAGCTCTTTAGGGTAGATGAGAATAGCTGTTGCGTTTTTGTGTTTCATGTTTCCTGTTCTTACAAGGGAACATCATCAACTCGACCTCATATTTTCTTGAGAAAAAAATACGTGAGCTAGATGTCAACCCCAGAAATCGATATCACATGAAAAGTTGGGCCATTATTCAGATACTACGCAGCTACGGCCTCCACAAAGTACAGCTTTTAAGCATTCGCGCGCCCGGGCTGGTCCTCACTCGGCCCACTTCACTGCGGCCGCTTAATGCCGCAATGCTTAATGCTGTGCAATGAAGGGACAACAGCGAGTAACCGAAAAAGTGAAATTTGAAGAACTAGCGAAATGGAGGAGGAAATGATATTACAAAATGAAACATATGTAGTGTAACTGTTTCAAGTTTATTCCACTTCAGCAGTGTCAGCTTTAAATATAACAAAATAATATGCATAAGAGATATTGAAAAACCGTCTCATTCGTTTCCACTTCAGTTGTGACGCGCTGTATAAAACGAAAACGGCTGGTTGTATATATTTTTCTGTTACAGAGACGGGCAAAGTGGAATTCGACGATTTAAAATCATCAAAGCAGCTCTCACCATCACTGACGACCTCAGTTCTACGCCCAAGCTCCTACTATATCAAATGTTTGTATAGTCTATGGGGTTATCAGTCCCTAAACTTACACACTACTTATGAAGTACTTACGAACTAGGAAGTCACAAATATCCATGCCCGAGGGGGGATTCGAACCCCGGACCGTAGTGACCGTGCTGACCGTGACTGGAGCGCCTCAGGCACCTCGGCCACCGCGGCCGGCTCTACTATATCCAGCACTTCATCACTGCAATTGTCTATGATATCTGCAACGCAGTTGACAGATATAAGGAAAAAGCATAAAGCAAGTTCCATGTATTTTCTTTTACCGTGAATAGTACGTCTAATAACTGCAAATGATAATGCTTTCCAGTGACGACTTTAAAGAGCTCTAATTCTTTGACATTTAATAGTTGCAGATTAGTCATCATTCCATACCGCTCCCGGAAATGTCGCTCGACGCATGTGGGTTAATTGCCACCGCGAACACAAGCCTCATATTAGACTTTGCTCACGTTCGGGCATTAAGCGGCCGCAGTGAAGCGGGCCGAGTGAGGAGCAACCCAGGCGCGCGAATGTTTAAAATCTGTACTTTGAGGAGGCCGTAACTGTGTAGTATCTGAATAATGACCCAAATTTTCACGTGGTATCGATTTCTGGGGTTGATATCTAGCTCATGTATTTTTTTCTCAAGAAAATATGAAGTCTAGTTAATGATGTTCCCTTTTTACTGCGAAATTTGTCTTTTGTTTGTTCCAAATTCAATGCACGAGGGACTAAACGGTGAGGGCTGCCTTCATCCACCCAGTCGCCGGTGGAAGATCTGATGGACATCTCTGTCTACTGTCTAATCTGACGAGCACGTCAAGATGCCTCGCATGTCGTTTCACAACTCCAGACAATTTTTAAAACAATGTGACTTACGAATATTTGTTTATTTTGCATGGTACAGAATCAGTTGACGTAAAATCATGGTACTTGTCACACCAATTTATATGTGTAACTCATTTGAAAAGTCTGCTAATATTTATGAAATACTTTAGAATGTAGGCCTATAATAAGATAAAATAAAACGTCTGTCTAGACGTGTTTATCATAATGTGGAAAGTTATGATTTGTTGGTTTAAGGAAGGCATGATATTTTTTTAAATTTCAGTTTAAAACTCTTGAAGATAATTAATGAGTCTAGCAGTTACACTACAACCGCAAGGGACCATAGTCTGAATGTTGACTGGACAAACAGACAAACATACGCCCAACGAAGTGATCCTTTAACAGTTCCGTTTTCACCTATTTTGCTGGTACATTCTTATGAGATGAGTTACATGAAAAAGAAAGTAAAAACAAACCTCATCAAAATAAGGTAGCATACTCAATGAATAATAAACTCGTCGAAAATGTAGGCAGGAAAAGTAAAACATATTGTGTTGTGAAGGCACACAGAAGTAAGCGTGTATAGGAACAGGGGGAGAGGGTTACATATAACATCATCAGGGGCACCTGAATATATTTCAGGTGATGCAAAATCACACGTACTAAACCAACGTTAGAAATTGGATTAAACTAATAAAAATGCGTGAAATCTACAACATGTAACACTATGTTCAACATTTTGTCAATTGACCTAAGGCTATTGAAAAACAAGTTCTGGAACATAGGAGAGCACTGGAAAAGTAATCTCTGGCCTCTTATGTCACGCGAATTAGTGGCGCTAGCGTCGCCAGCTTTGTTCCGTTGTGTTTACTGGTTCAGTACGCTCCAGACAACGCGACAGTGAGCCATTTCTCTCATCAACACAAGAGTTTAAAATATGTGCAGCAATAGAGGTTTCCACCAACTGTGAGGTACGAGACGTAATAAGTTTCCTGTGAACCAAACAAGTGGCACCAGCAGCAGTCCATCGTAAGATTATTGAAGGGTACGGCAGATCATAACGATAGCGTCGTGCTTCCCGTGACAAGCGCACCAACGTCCGTGAAGAACGAAGTGGCCGAACGCCTGTTGTGAATTAAGAACGGATAATGTAGTCCTACAGGAAACCCTCTAAAACGGATGTGGAGCTGGAGCGGTCAGTGGGTCAACGGGCGAGCACACTCACAAGAAGCTGAGTGTCACGTGGACACTATTCCGACGCTTGTGAAGCGGTATGGCAAATATTTGTACAGAAATTGAAAAACAGCTGGTAGGGTAGACTGTTCACCGGTTTGTGATAAAGCTCGAACAGAAAAGTGTTTTCCGGAAACAAATGTTCAAATGTCTGTAAATCTATCGCACCAATCTGCGTGGTCATTGGTCCGTAGCTTACAAACTACTTAAACCTAGGTAAACTAACCTACGGACAAACACACACACCCATGCCCCAGGGAGGACTCGAACCTCCACGGCGAGTAACCGCGCGCTCCGCAGCAAGGTGCTTTAGACCATTCGGCTACTCCACCGCGGCTTTCCGGAAACAAAACTGTAGACGTATTTGTAAATGTAAATAGTAAAGCATCCAAACAGGCCAACGTGCTGTACGGGGCAGCATGTGGATGGTTGCGCGAAGACAGTGCAGGCCGCGCTCCGACACAAGACGTCCCTGTATACCACACGTAACGAACGAGTTACGTCAGCTCAAGGGGAGACACTCTAGAACCAGCTATAAAGACCTGATCTCTCTCCACGCGGTTATCACTTTTTGGTACTCGAAGCAACAGCGGGCTAAGGCTGTCGGAAGCCCGGGGCGGCGACAAAACAAATTGAGCCCTCCCCCATCCACTTGTAAATACACGTATTACTATAAAACACTACTTTTGCGTTTTGGAGGCCTTCCCCGGACGAGAGGTACGGGCCAGTCTGAAAAGAAGAATCCTTCTTTCCGGGTTTTTGGAGGCCCACCAAGACGACAGGCCCGTGGCGCCCCCCCCCCCCCCCAATTAGTCCACCACTGCTCTGAGTTGTTTTGGTGGCCTACATTTCTTGACTATTGACTTACCAGATGCAGATGATTTTGACAGCTTGTTTTTAGTTTTCGAATGATATTGGTCTAGGTTAGTTCACCTTGATATTAAATTCCATGTAGGCAATCGCTGCCTGGAAATGGGTGTCTTTGCTATTATGTGCAGATCAGTACAATCCGTATTCAAATACTATAGTGTATTATATGTACGTAAATGTGCATGATGCCTTATACAGATCCAGACCTATCTGCCGTCTAATAAATAAAAGGTACTGGAATAACGTGGCTATTTTAGACAATCCGAGAGGACGAAAGCGATATGATTATTTGCGATAGGTACCAGACTACTTCTCTGTCTACGTAGCAGCTTCTTAAAGTACTTCTTAAAGCTTCTTTCTATGAATCAGCACGGGTTTAGGAGACATCGTTCATGTGAAACTCAGCTTGCCCTTTTCTCACATGACATATTTCGAGCCATGGATGAAGGGCAACAGGAGGATTGTGTTTTTCTCGACTTCAAAAAGGCGTTCGACACGGTGCCACACTGCAGACTGCTAACGAAGATACGAGCTTATGGAACAGGTTCACAGATTTGTGACTGGCTGGAAGACTTCCTAAGTAATAGAACGCAGTACGTTGTTCTCGACGGCGAGTGTTCATCAGAGACGAGTGTATCGTCAGGCGTGCCCCAGGGGAGTGTGATAGGACCGCTATTATTTTCTATCTATATAAATGATCTGATGGACAGACTAACTTGTAATTGGCGACTGTTTGCTGATGAGCAAGGGGAAACTACAGCCGTTACTTTTCCCGAGCACATGCAGCTCTACTGTATGAATATATAATAATGGCATCCTCTCTAGTAAAATATTGCGGAGGTAAAATAGTCCCCCATTCGGATCTCAGGGCGGGGACTACTCAGGAGGATGTGATCATCAGGAAAGACAACACTGGGCATTCTACGGATCGGAGTGTGGAATGTTAGATCCCTTAATTGCGTAGGGAAGTTAGAAAATTTAAAAAGGGGAATGGAGAGGCTGAAGTTAGATATAGTGGGGATTAGTGAAGTTCGGTGGAAAGAGGAGCAGGATTACTGGTTAGATTTCGGAACCAGGTTTGAAAGACATCCTGGGGCAGATATTGATTCTGACCATATTTTATTGGCCATGAATTGTAGACTAAAATTGGAAAAAACTGCAGAAAGGTAGGAAAATAAGGAGATGAGACCTGGATAAAATGAAGGAACCTGAAGTTCTTGAGAACTTCAGAGGGAGCTTTAGGCAACAATTGACAGAAACAGGGGAACTAAAACTGTAGAAAAAGAATGAATAGCATTGAGAGATGAAACAGTGAAGCCAGCCGAGGTCAAAATAGGTAGAAAGGCAAGACCAAAAAAAAAAAAAAGATATAAAAATGCAGCGAATGAAATATGCAAAATGGAGTACAGACGACTAATAAATGAGATTGACAGGAAGTGTAAAGTAGCTAAGCAGGAATGGCTAGGAGGCAAATGCAAGTCTGTAGAAGAATGTATAAATAGGGGAAAAATAGATACCGCAACGGGAAAATAAAAAAAAAAAATAAAAACAACATTTGGAGACAAGAAAAGCAGCTGTATGAATATAAATAACTCAGATGGAAAACCAGTTCTCAACAAAGAAGGAAAAGCTGAAAGGTGGAAAGAGTATATAGAGGAGCTCTACAGTGGAAATGAACTTAGAGACAATATTGTAGGAAGGGAAGATGATGTAGATCAAGATGAAATAGGAGATACTATACTGAGAGAAGAATTTGACAGAGCACTGAAAGACCTAAGTCGAAACAAGGCCCCTGGAGTAGATGACATTCCCTCAGAACTACTGTAGTCTCTGGGAGAGCCAGCCATGACAAAACTATTTCACTTGGTGCGTATGATGTATGAGACAGGGTAAAATTGCTATTCTGCATTTTATATTCTCTGTACTGCGACCATCGTGTGTTATTTTACTGAGCAAGTAAAAAAACTCATCTACCACCTTTACTGTTTCGTTACCTTATGTAGTTCCTTCAGCATCACCTGATTTTCTAAGACTACATTCCATTACCCTTGTTTTGCTCTTGTTAATGTTCATTTCATGCGCACCTTTCAATGCAATGACCATTCCTTTCTACTACTCTTCCAGGTCTTTTGCTGTCTCTGACAGAATTACAATGTCATCGACAAACCACAATGTTTTTATTTCTTCACCAAATGTTTGTATAGCTTATGCGACTTAACTACGGCGTCATCAGTCCCTAAACTTACAAACTACTTATGAACTAACTAAGACTAAGGACGGCACAAATATCCATGCTCGAGGGTGGATTCGAACACCCGATCGTAGTGGCCGTGCAGACCGTGACTGGAGCGCCTCAGTCCCCTCGGCCACCGCGGCCGGCTATTTCTTCACCCTGAACTTTAATTCCGTCTCAAAATTTCTCCTTGCTTTCCTTTATAGCTTGCTCAATGTACAAATTGAATAGCATTGGAGAAAGGCTACAACCCTGTCTTACTCCCCAACGTCTGCATCCTTTTCATGCCCTTCAACTCTGATAACTGCTGTCTGGTTTTTATACAAGTTGTAAATAACCTTCCGTTCGCTATGTTTTACTCATGCTGATTTCATAATTTGAAGGAGTGTGTTCCAATAACCACTGTCAAAAGCTTTTTCCAAATAAACAAACGCTAGAAATGTAGGTGTGCCTTTCCTTGATCTATCTTATAAGATAAGACGTAAAGTGAGTATTGCCTCCTGTGTTCCTATATTTCTCCTGAATCCAAACTGATCTTCTCCGAGGTCAGCTTCTAGAAGCTTTACCATACTTCTGTAAATAATTCGTGTTAAAATTTTGCAACCATGACTTATGAAACTAATGGTTCTGTAATTTTCACACCTGTTTGCACTTGCTTTCTTTGGAATGGGGATTATTACATTTTTCTTGAAGTTCGAGGGAATGTCACCTGTCTCTTACATCTTAGGCGCCAGGTGAAATAGTTCTGTCATGGCTGGGGGGGGGGGGGAGGATGACTGTAATCTCAAGTGTTCCTCCAGATGCGATAAAATACATTGCCGGCTATATTGCATTTAAGTGCCACAACATTGATAAATCACTAGATTTTCCAACAAAAACGTAAGGCGATCATGATGCAGGCTGGATATGAGTTATACCTCGTGGTAGTATTTACGCTCCAACGCCATCATGGGAAAACAGTGTTACAAACACAAACAAAAAATATCTTAAAGTGTGTGTGCTCTATTTTAAAACAAAATGTTTGTAAAAACGAGAACATGTATAACCTCTTGAGTCTATAAGTGCACATATGTGCACCTTTGTTCGTTAACTGTTTTCTCTGTCTGTGGCGTATTTTGTGTGCTCAGACCGCGAGTGCACAATCGTGTACCTTTTTGCTTTCAAATGACACAACCTGTAGAGCCCTTGCAGCAGTACTTCTGTAGCTACACGAATCAGAGTTTGATGTTAGTGAAGTTGGCAGCCCGGCAGCTTCGTTATGACAGAAAGTAACAAGTAAATAATACATAAAGCTTTATGTGTTTATCTTTGTTGTAGTGAGTTATAAATGAAGTTCGAAGAATCATCTGAAATGCAGCCAATATTAATTATTTCAATTTTCCTGGGCAATAAATGCCGATTTTTTCATAGTACAGATCTATGTACCTTGGTTCTTAGTGTGCATTTTTACAATAACTCTGTACTTCATAACGTACCGTATTTTGGCAGCTCATGTGATAAGTGATAAAGATATATCACGCATAATAAAGGGAAGTGTTGCAGAATATTCAAATTCTGTATCTGATGATGATTTATTTGCTGTAATGAATCGACAGCGTACGAATTCTGACTCCCCACGTGATGCTCCTAACGAAATTCAGTCTCAAAACATTGAATATTTAATGAGTGGTGATATTTAAAAAATCCATAAGAGCTTTGACGTGAAGAGCTATTTGGTTAGTGTTGATATACTTTGAAGAAATGTATTTTTGTTTCTTTCTTTATTTGTAACAAAATGTGTAAATTTTCACATGGATTTTTAAGAAAAGTGTAGGTTTGGTGCCTATCCATGGTTTGTTCGTTACTTTTTTAGCATGCCTGACATTGGAGTATCTGTGGAAAGTGATTCCAGTGGACCCAAAGGAGTCTTGGAATTTTTCCCGGAATCTTTCCAGTTGAATTCTGAGAGGTTGTGACATATTATACAAACCTAACATATGTTCAGACTAGTTCACTTAGTTTCAAACAAACCGCATCAGAAATTTTGCATCATGTTGGGATTAAAGTTGTCATGGGGACCCATACAAAACCATCTGGCAGTAACAAATACTTGTAAATATGCGTTGAAAAATTTCTTATTGTGAATAAAATATGTAGTTTGTACAAATACAACATACTGTAATTAATTTTACCCTTAAATACAATATGTTCCCTTAAGAAAATTTAAGAAATATGTTTATGATTGAAACCCGAGGTACTCAAGTGTGCACCATCAACGTTAAAAAAAATGAAAATTTTCCAAATTGCAAAAGAGAGAAATATGGTGTCTATGCAACCTAATAAACAAAAAAATATTGATATTTTCAAAATTTTAAATTAACCTTGGCACTGGGACTGATGGGGATAAGGATTAGGCAGCTGAATCAAGAAGCAATGAAGAAATGTGCCGCAAAGAGGAAGCTTTTATGGATTGCATCGTCGTCTGGTAAACGACAGTAGACACAGACTACATTAGCACTTGCTACTTCATCAAACGAGTGAGTTAGCTTTCATCTTAATTATAAATTATTTAATCTTAGTGTGTACAAAACCTGTGATGGCGCTTGTTTTGACTTGTACAATGTGTATCGAACGTAACCGAAAGTAAGATGTACGATGAAACATTTACGTGCTATTTAAGTAATTACAGTTCCTTTCTACCACTTCCAAACAAGATACTTAGCTTTTCAACATTACGATGTATGGGGGTTCTGCTCGCCACAACATTATTCTCCTGGGGCGTCGTGGTAGAAATAAATACTCGTAGGTACAATTTTTTGACTTCTTTAATTTGCAATGAAACTATTTCTCCGCCAAAACATTACAAATTCAAAACGTATACAATACAAAAGAACTTAGCTGACAAAACTTCCATTTTAAAACAACAGACTGACATAGAAAATGTTCAAATGTTTGTATAGTCTATGGGACTGAACTACGGGGTCATCAGTCCCTAAACTTACAAACTACTTATGAACTACTTACGAACTAGGACGGCACAAACATCCATGCCCGAGGGGGGATTCGAACCCCCGACCGTAGTGGCTGTGCAGACCGTGACTGGAGCGCCTCAGTCTCCTCGGCCGCCGCGGCCGGCAGACTGACATAGCTTCCAGAGCACTTGACAAACGAGTAAAACTCGAACTCCAAAGTCGAACTCCCCCACGCAAGGCGGTGAGGCAAATATATAACCTTGACAATGATGGCATAACATTACCCATTGTTCATAACAACTGAATATACTAATTTACAATTACCGAACACAACAGTAAAACATTTCATGTACACAAAAATAATCACAATATAAAATGAAAACAATACATACAATAATTTTAGATGGCGCATGTGTTTTTAAGACGAAATCTCCGATCTTTCTGTTGACAACAAAGTGCGATGTTAAATGTCAATTATTTTGTTAATGAGTACATCATAAATGTTGCTAACATATACTGAACTATCAAATATATTGTCAATTCTGAAACTAGGTTTAAAATCTCACGTCAGTCAACATATACAAAGAATTACAATATCGGAATTTCAACTATTACATTAATTAACAGAATTAGCTGGTCAATACAACTTGTTTATGAGCCTAACATATATACAACGCTATTTATTTTAATGTCTTTATGTAGATACAAAAGTTTTTACCATTCGTCTGTCTATTTATTGAAATAACATGTTGTTGTTGTTGTCTTCAGTCCGGAGACTGGTTTGATGCAGCTCTCCACAATACCCTATCCTGAGCAAGCCTCTTCATCTCCACATAAGAACGGCAACCTACATCTGTCTGAATCTGCTTACTGTATCCATCTCTTGGTCTTCCTCTGCGATTTTTACCCCACACACTTCCCTCCAACGCTAAATTCACAATTCCGTGATGTCTAAGAATGTGTCCTACCAATCTGTCCCTTCTTTTAGTCAAGGTATGCCAGAAATTTCTTTTCTCCCCAATTCTGTTCAGTACCTCCTCATTAGTTACGCGATCCACCCACCTAATCTTCAGCATTCTTCTATAGCACCATATTTCAAAAGCCTCAATCCTCTTCCTGTCCGCACTGTTTATCGTCCATGTCTCACTCCCATACAAGGCAACACTCCATACAAATGCCTTCAGAAAGGACTTCCTTAGGTCTAAATCAATATTTGATGTTAACAAATTTCTCTTTTTCAAGAACGCTTTTCTACCCATTGCCATTCTGCATTTTATATCCTCTGTACTGCGACCATCATTTGTTATTTTACTGCCCAAGTAACAAAACTCGTCTACCTCTTTTATTGCTTCGTTTCCCAAACTAATTCCTTGAGCATCACCTAATTTTCTTACACTGCACTCCATTACCCTAGTTTTGCTCTTGTTAATGTTCATCTTATATGCACCTCTCAGCACACTGTCCATTCCGTTCAATTGCTCTTCCAGGTTCTTTGCTGTATCTGACAGAATTACTATGTCGTCAGCAAAACGCAATGTTTTTAACTCTTCCCCCTGAACTTTTATTCCTTCACCAAATTTCTCCTTGCTTTCCTTTATAGCTTGCTCATTATACAAATTGAACAACATTGGAGAAAGGCTACAACCCTGTCTTACTCCCTTCCCAACTGATGCTTCCCTTTCATGCCCTTCGAGTCTAATAACTGCAGTCTGGCTTTTGTACAAGTTGTAAATAACTCTCCTTTCCCTATATTTTACTCCTGCTTGCTTCAGAACTTGAAAGAGTTTATTCCAATCAACATTGTCAAAAGCCTTCTCCAAATCTACAAAAGCTAGAAATGTAGGTTTGCCTTTTCTTAATCTATCTTCTAGGATAAGCCGTAAAGTGAGTATTGCCTCCCGTGTTCCTACATTTCTCCTGAACCCAAACTGATCTTCCCCGAGGTCGGCTTCTACCAGCTTTTCCATCCTTCTGTATATAATCCGTGTTAATATTTTGCAGCCATGACTTATTAAACTGATGGTTCTGTAGTTTTCACACCTGTCTACACCTGCTTTCTTAGGAATGGGGATTATTACATTTTTCTTAAAGTCTGAGGGTACTTCACCTGTCTCATACATCTTACACACTAGGTGAAACAATTTTGTCATGGCTGGTTCTCCCAGAGACTTCAGTAGCTCTGAGGGAATATCATCTACTCCAGGGGCCTTATTTCGACTTAGGTCTTTCAGGGCTCTGTCAAATTCTTCTCTCAGTACAGTATCTCCTATTTCATCTTCATCTACACCCTCTTCCCTTCCTACAATATTGTCTCGAAGTGCATTTCCTTTGTAGAGCCCCTCTATATACTCTTTCCACCTTTCAGCTTTCCCTTCCTTGCTGAGAACAGTTTTTCCATCAGTGTCCTTAATATTCATAGAGCTGTTTTTCTTATCTCCAAATGTTTCTTTTATTTTCCTGTAGGCTGTATCTATTTTTCCCCTATTTATACATTCTTCTACATCCTTGCATTTGCCTTCTAGCCACTCCTGCTTAGCCATTTTGCATTTTCTGTCAATCTCATTTCTTAGTCGCCTGTACTCCATTTTGCCTGTTTCATTTACTGCATTTTTATATTTTCTCCTTTCATCGATTAAATTTAGTATCTCCTGTAATATCCAAGGGTTTTTTGTAGGTCTTTCCTTCCTACCTATTTTGTCCTCTGCTACCTTCACTATTTCATCTCTCAATTTTACCCATTCCTCCTCTACTGTTTTATTTTCCCCTGTTTCTGTCAACTGTTTCCTAAAGCTCCCTCTGTAATTCTTAAGAACCTCAGGTTCCTTCAATTTATCCAGGTCCCATCTCCTTATTTTCCTACCTTTCTGTAGTTTCTTTAGTTTCAGCCTACAGTTCATAACCAACAAGTTATGGTCAGAGTCTATATCTGCCCCTGGGTGTGTATTACAGTTTAAAACCTGGTTCCGGAATCTATGTCTTACCATTATAAAATCTATCTGATATCTTCCGGTGTCTCCTGGTCTCTTCCACGTATACAACCTTCTTTTGTGATTCTTGAACCAGGTGTTTGTTATAACTAAATTATGTTCTGTGCAAAATTCTACCAGGCTGCTTCCTCTTTCATTCCTTTTGCCCAGACCATATTCACCTACTATCTTCCCTTCCCTTCCTTGTCCTACTACCGAATTCCAGTCTCCCATAACAATTAAGTTTTCCTCTCCCTTAATTGTCTGAATAATTTCCTTTAGGTCCTCATATATTTCTTCGATCTCCTCATCACCGGCAGAGCTAGTTGGCATATAAACCTGTACTACTGTTGTCGGTGTTGGCTTCGTATCTATCTTGACAATGATAATGCGATCACTGTGCTGTTCATAGTAGTTTATCCGCATTCCTATTTTCTTATTCATTATCAGTCCTACTCCTGTGATACCCCCAATTGATTTTGTATTTATAATCCTGTACTCACCTGACCAGAAATCCTGATCATCCTGCCACCGAACTTCACTAATTCCCACTATATCTAACTTCAACCTATCCATTTCCCTTTTTAAATGTTCTAACCTCCCTACCCGATTAAGGGATCGAACATTCCACGCTCCGATCCGTAGAATGCCAGTATTGTCTTTCCTGATGATAACATCCTCCTGAGTAGTCCCCGCCCGGAGATCCGAATGGGGGACTATTTTACCTCCGGAATATTTTACCCGAGAGGATGCCATCATCATATGTTCATACAGTAGAGCTGCATGTCCTCGGGAAAGGTAACGGCTGTAGTTTCTCCTTGCTTTCAGCCGTTCGCAGTAGCTGTGTGGCAAAGCCACATTAGCTGATGTTACAAGGCCAGCTCAGTCAATCATCCAGACTGTTGCCCCTGTAACTGCTGAAAAGGCTGCTGCCCCTCTTCAGGAACCACACGTTTGTCTGGCCTCTCCACAGATACCCCTCTGCTGTGGTTGCACCTACGGTACGGCTATCTGTATCGTTGAGGCACGCAAGCCACCCCACCTCGGCAATGTCTGTGGTTCATGGGAGTGGGAAATAACATACAATGACAAAATTACGGAGCCTATTACACAAGGGCAGCCGGTCGCGCAGCCACAGTTTGGCTGCCGTGGTGACTGGTTGCCGTGCCCTGTGACCCGGCCGGCAACCACTGGCGGCGGACGGCCGTGGCGCAGGGGGGCAGCGAGTCATGCGGGGCCTGTTATATTACACCGGCTAAGCAGCCAGGCTGCGCCGCCAGTCAGCCGTGCACTGCTGACGAAGGAACATGTCCGGCAACAAATATACACATATGCTCCTCCTCGTACTTTTAATGAAGAAGAGACGGCGAAGGAAGAGAATGATGCATGTGCACCCTATGCTATCACTAAAAAGGTAAAGCAGTCAACAATCCGAAGATTGGTTTCAACACCACAGTGCTTTACTAGGCATGGTCCTGTTTGGAGGTGGTATGCCGTAGCTTTCCTCCGACCTTCGAACTGACTTACCCAGCCAGTTATAGGGGGACCTACAGTTTAACGTGGGTTCCGAACCACGGTGCTACTCGGTATTTTTCACATAAGCAATACTGCCAGAGGTGCAAGAAGTGGAAAGTGACAAAAATCCTAGGACCTGGCGGGGATCGAATCCGCAACCTTTGGATTTGTAGTCTGGCACTCTACCACTGTGCAACCGAGGCGCACTAATGCTATCACTAAGGGACTCAAAAGGATTGTACAATACTCTTTCTGATGAACTTTGTTCGGACGAAAACAAGTTTTTTAATTACTTCAAATGTTTGTAGAGTCTATGTGACTTAACTATGGGGTCATCAGTCCCTAAACTTACAAACTAGCTAATACTAAGGACGGCACAAATATCCATGCCCGAGGAGGGATTCGAACCCCCGACCGTAGTGGCCGTGCAGACCGTGACTGGAGCGCCTCAGTCCCCTCGGCCACCGCGGCCGGCTTTTAATTACTTGAGGATGTCTAAATCATCTTTCTTTGAATTACTGTCGTTAATACAAGTTAATATTACCGGGAAGGATTCGCGGATGAGAAAGTGTATCTCACCAAAAGAAAAGCTCGTAATCACTTTGAGGTGAGTAAACCAACAAATCGTATTGTAAGTCATTAACTTTTTGCAGTAGGAAATATTAATTACTTTTTTAAATAGTTACATTTAAAAAAAATATGAATAATCTACTTCAATAATTTTATCCACTTATGTCGGAAGAAAATTGATTCAAATTGTGACTAAAAATAAACCGTTGATAAGAACAAACCGCTGCTCAAAATCAGGTAAGAATCTGCAAATAATTTCATTCCAAGCATTTAATTTTTATTACTTACTAGCTTAAACCCGCGGCTCTGCTCGCGTGTGGGTTGATTATGATAGATAATGCGCCAAACGTCAAATTGATTTTTTAAAAAATTATTAAAAGAAATTTCTTTTCTAATGCCTTATTTATTTATTCTTATATTTCCTTATTCTTATGCTTAACCTTACAGAGAGAGAGAGAGCTGAAGACATTGTAGCACATATGATCTGTGGCATCACGTTTCGCTGTATGTAACCTCCTTGCTATAGAGTCACAAACGTCATCGCTGGCCTTCAGACCGAATTTTTTTAATGTAATTTGACGACTTTCAACCATCATATCTTCCACCCCCTTATAGCTATCGGCATGGAACTGCTATGTTGTACAACGGGAGACTTTCGACAACAATTGCACACAGACCATTCGTTTGCGTTCTCTAGGTTTCGCTGCAGAGCGAAATATTAACACACACACACGTAGAATTTTATATACACCGATAACTTTCCATCCCAATATACTCCATCCTTTTATCATTATCAACCCTCAAGCAACAATGCAACCAATAAAACCATTTTCAAAGAGTAAATATAACTTTCAAAGAGTAATTATTATTCCGCATTTCGCGTTATGTTCTTCAAATTACTAAATATCTATCAGATCGCTAAAAATCCGTGCCTAAAACCTATCTCAGGTATAAATTATTAACTGCACAAATATTTAAGTCTCTGCGTCTTGTCGTTCGGACGTGATAAGCGTACACAGAACACACATTCACATTAATATATGTAGATAAATAGCTATCCGATGCGGATGCAGTCTGAGCTGGTGACACTTCGCTCCCAGCTTCAAGCTGTGTTAACCTCGGTTGCACAGTTGGAAGCTGCGATCGATGGGCGTCGTTGTTGTTGGCCGGCGGTGGGGACCGAACGGACTCCCGTCGTCTCCACCGATCGGCCTGCGGCAGCGACATGCCCTGAAACTGCTAGCAGTGAGGCAGACATCCCACCCGTGGTTGCGTGGGAGGTTGCTCCAGTGCGTGGCAGGAGGCGCAAGACATTCCGGGGGACCGATCGTGAGGCCTCCCCGGTTCGTCTTGCGAACAGGTTTGAGGCGCTGTCTGCTCAGGACGACGTTCCTGAGTCGGATGGTGTCTCTCACCCTGTCACCACCCAGCCTGCAAGATCCGGGCTTTCACAGAGGGTGGGTTTACTTGTAGTTGGGAGCTCCAACGTTAGGCGGGTGATGGAGCCCCTTAGAGAGATGGTTGCCAAGGAGGGGAAGAAGGCCAACGTGCACTCCGTGTGCATACCGGGTGGAGTCATTCCAGATGTGGAACGGGTCCTCCCGGATGCCATGAAGGGTACGGGGTGCAGCCAACTGCAGGTGGTGGCTCACGTCGGTACCAATGATGTGTGTCGTTTCGGATCTGAAGAGATCCTCTCAGGTTTCGAGCGGCTAACTGAAGTGGTAAAGACTGTCAGTCTTGCTTGCAAGATGAAAGCAGAGCTCACCATCTGCAGCATAGTTGACAGGACCGACTGTGGACCTCTGATACAGAGCCGAGTGGAGGGTCTGAATCAGAGGCTCAGACGGTTCTGCGACCGTGTAGGCTGCAGATTCCTTGACTTGCGCCATCGGGTGGTGGGTTTCCGGGTTCCGCTGAATAGGTCAGGAGTCCCTACACGCAGGAAGCGGCTACACGGGTAGCGGGGGCTGTGTGGCGTGGACTGGGCGGTTTTTTAGGATAAAGAGCTTCGGGGAAATAGAAAATGGGCAATCTCAAAGGGTTCAGGTGGATCACAGGAGAAATGTAGATCCGGAAACTATCGGTATAACAGTTGTAAATTGTCGTAGCTGTGTCGGGAAAGTTCCAGAACTGCAAGCGTTAATAGAAAGCACCGAAACACACATCATTATAGGCAGCGAAAGTTGGCTCAAGCCGGAAATAAGTTCAGAAGAAGTATTTTCAAAAGATCTAACGGTATTCAGAAAGGATAGATTAAACAAAATAGGTGGGGGCGTGTTTGTCGCCGTCAAAAGTAGTATTTCATGTAGCGAAGTTGAAGTTGATAGTTCGTGCGAGCTATTATGGGTAGAGGTTGTACCCGAAAATCGTAAGAAGTTAATAATCGGTTCCTTATACCGGCCTCCCGACTCTGACGATACAATAGCAGAAAGGTTCAAAGAAAACCTGAGTCTAATTACAAAAACGTCCCCGACTCACACGATAATAGTAGGTGGTGATTTTAATTTACCCTCGATCTGTTGGCGAAATTATATTTTCAAATCAGGAGGTAGGCATAAAACATCGTCCGAAATTGTACTCAACGCATTCTCCGAGAATTACTTCGAACAATTAGTTCATGAGCCAACTAGAATTGTAAATGGATGTGAAAACACACTTGATCTCTTAGCAACAAATAATCCTGAGCTCATAATGAGCATCAAAACGGATACAGGTATTAGTGAACACAGAGCTGTAGTAGCGAAATTGAATATCGAAAGTCCCAAAGTTACCAAAAATAGACGCAAAGTATATTTGTTCAGGAATGCAGATAGAAACAAAATACATTGCTTCTTGAAAGACAGCTTCCACTCGTTTCTAACACTAAACGTAGGTGTAGACCGGATGTGGCTCAAATTCAAAGAAGTGGTATCGACAGCAATTGAAAGTTTTATACCTAATAAATTAATAATTGGTACACAAAACAGGTCAGGACACTGTTGCAAAAGCAAAGGAAAAGGCATACTAAATTTAAACGAACACGAAATCCCCAGGATTTGCGATTGTACTCAGAAGCTCGAAATTTAGCGAGGATTTCAATGCGAGATGCCTACAACATTTATCACAACGAAACTCTTTCTCGTAATTTGACTGAAAACCCAAAGAGATTTTGGTCATATGTTAAATATACTCGGGGAAAGTCACAAACAATACCTTCACTACGTGATAGTAATGGCGATCCTGCCGATGACAGCGCTACTAAAGCAGAGTTACTAAACTTAGCTTTTAGAAACTCATTCACTAAAGAAGACGAAACCAATATTCCAGATTTCGAATTACGAACAGATGCCGTAATGAGTAACATAGAAGTAGATATCATCGGAGTAGTGCAGCAACTAAAATCACTTAATAAGAACAAGTCTTCTGGTCCGGATTGTATACCCATTAGATTTCTATCTGATTATGCTGAAGCGATAGCTCCTTACTTAACAGTCATATACCACCGCTCTCTCATAGAAGGATCTGTACCAAAAGATTGGAAAGTTGCACAGGTCACACCTATATTCAAGAAAGGCAGTAGGAGTAACCCACTAAACTACAGGCCTATTTCATTGACGTCAATTTGCAGCAGGGTTTTGGAACATATCCTGTATTCAAATATTATGAATTATCTCGAACAGAACGATCTATTGACCCAAGGTCAACACGGATTTAGAAAATATCGTTCATGCGAAACACAACTAGCTCTATATTCACACGAAGTGATGGGTGCTATCGACAAAGGTTCGCAAATCGATTCCGTATTTCTTGATTTCCAGGAAGCTTTTGACACCGTACCTCACAAACGGCTTTTAATCAAATTGCGTGGTTATGGTATATCGCCCCAAATTTGCAATTGGATAGGGGATTTCTTGTCAGAGAGGACACAGTTCGTAGTAATCGATGGTAAGGCATCGACTAAAACAGAGGTGATATCGGGCGTTCCACAAGGTAGTGTTATTGGTCCTCTGCTATTCCTTATTTACATAAACGATTTAGGGGAAAATCTAAGTACCTCTCTTAGGTTGTTTGCAGATGACACCGTCATTTACCGTCTAGTAAAATCATCTGAAGATCAAAACCAACTGCAGAACGATCTGAATAAGATATCAGTATGGTGTAAAAATTGGCAATTGACTCTAAATAATGAGAAGTGTGAAGTCGTCCACATGAGTACGAAAAGAAATCCGTTAAACTTTCTATACAACATAAATCAATCAAATGTGAAGGCCGTAAACTCCACAAAATACCTAGGAATCACTATTACTTTAGACTTAAACTGGAAAGAACACGTAGATGATATCGTGGGAAAGGCGAACCAGAGACTGCGTTTTATTGGCAGAATCCTTAAAAAAATGCAAAAGAACTACTAAAGAAACTGCATACACTGCGCTTGTCCGTCCATTTTTGGAGTATTGCAGCCCAGTGTGGGATCCTTATCAGGTGGGTTTGACGGAGGACATCGAGAGAGTCCAAAGAAGGGCAGCTCGTTTCGTATTGTCACGATACAGGGGAGACAGCGTTACGGAAATGATACAGGATCTGGGATGGGAATCATTACAACAACGGCGCTTATCGCTGAGGCGTGGGTTACTTGCGAAACTCCAATCGCCAACATTCTCCTCCGAATGCGAAAATATATTGTTGACTCCCACTTACATAGGTAGAAATGATCATCAGAATAAAATATTTGAAATCAGAGCTCGAACGGAGAGATTCAGGTGTTCTTTCTTCCCGCGCGCTATTAGAGAATGGAATGGGAGATAAATAGTATACTTGTGGTTCGATGAACCCTCTGCCAGGCACTTAAATGTGATTTGCAGAGTATCCCATGTAGATGTAGATGTAGATGTAGATCGCCATAAAACCGTGCCTAAAGCCTTCCCCGGGTAGACATTAGTAACTGTAAAAAATTTTAGCTCTTTATGTCTTGTGGTACAGACCTGATAAGCGTACACCGAACAGACATTCACATTTATAGATATAGATTATTGTAAGCTTCCGCAAATTGCGGAATGTTGTTCAATTGCGTATATAAAATCTTCGGTTTTCACTTTTGTTCCAATAGCTTCTGACTCTCTCTCAGGGATTCTTCCAACTTCAAGTTCTTCCCTTTGTCGTGTTTACACTTTCAGTCATTTCCACCGTGGAAATCTGCAGTTCACGCGACATACTGACGTACACACTGCACGAAAAGAACAGTGCTCGACTGGCGATAACTGCCGTAGCGCGAAGAAAACAGTGATTGTTGCCACAGTGGCGTAGCTGGCTGCTCTGCTGGCCGCGCAGCCTGGCTGCCCAGTGTGACGGCAGCAGCGCGACCAGAGGTGCGACTGGCGGCGCAGCCTGGCTGCCTACTGTAATAAGGGCCTAAGTGTGCCGTAGGCAGGGCCAGTTGTCAGGCCTTGTCTTCTAGGCGGTGTTGGCTACGGTCCTCGCCAATAGCAAGCGTTTTCGCCGGATTGGCGGAGGGTACGTGCACACTGTTGTAAAACCTGTTTTTTGCCATTCTTTTAACAGGGAGTTGGTGTGTTTTTCCAACAGGAGAATGATGGCCCACAGACTACGTGTGAAACTCAACGTGTTCTGCAAGTCGTGCGGCAACTTCCCTGGTCAGTACGATCTCTCGACTTGTCTCCAATCGAGCACGTGACGGGTATGATGGGATGAGATCTGACTCGTCCGTCTCGTTAACCCTTTCAGACCTGGCATCTAATACATTGGACACTGACTTTTTATATATTTTATACCTTTAAATGATTTCGTTTTACTTTGAGGCCCAGTGGCCTGTTTACTGGACATCTGTCGCCTTTAGATCTGTGCTTCTTACTGCCATCTATCAAAAGAATAGTGTGCTACAATGAAACGAAAGTGAAGATGGAGGACCCATTACAAAATGCTTCAATCATGATATCAGTGATTGAAATGAATTGTATTCATTTCTGAATTTTGTACAAATTCCATATTTTGTTAGAGAGTCC
Source organism: Locusta migratoria (assembly GCA_026315105.1). Classification (NCBI taxonomy): domain Eukaryota; kingdom Metazoa; phylum Arthropoda; class Insecta; order Orthoptera; family Acrididae; genus Locusta; species Locusta migratoria. The sequence goes on along the minus strand of CM048746.1, from coordinate 578,659,388 downwards.
GCAATAAATAAGCTGTGACGTGTGTAATTGTTGACTCCTTATTTCACGTCCTTTAACCAATTTATTCGGCATTTTTAAATTTTAAAACTCAGTAAGAAAAATTTTAATTTTGTTCAAAAATACAATAAATATGATAATATTCATCTCGTGTTTGCAGCCGGATACCATCGTCAACTGAACGCGATATTCCGGCAGATCAACTGGCTGCCGTCTTCAGGTGAGCGCATTGATACACTTACTCGCCGGAAACCGAGGCAGAACAGAAGCTGCGGCCCCTTTATCACCGCTGACGACCCACCGCGCGTGCGCGAAACCACCACAGCTTCTGTTCTGACCTTCGACCATAGATATAGGTAGACTGGGCATGCTGTACTGAGGCTAGCGCTCGACGTGGCTCCAACATAAGTCACGTGTTTGTTGGCAGAGCGTCGGTGGCAATTCAAATCAACACTTGGTCTTCCGGTTTTTGTAACCTGTTTTACCCAGATTTCTTAATGGAATACTGTATATCCGGCCGAAAACTCTTTTTCTTTTATGAAAAGTTAAGTGAGAGGCATATGCATATCTGACCTGTTGCCATTGTAGTGACAAATGCTAACAAATATATCAGATATCACTCGTATGGGCATCGAGCCGAAAATACGAGATAGTCCATTAATTAACCGAAATTGCACTGAAGTTCGTAAAAAAAAATAAGAAACCAAAAACAATAGATGCGCGATCTTTTAGCCATGGACACTTAGAAAACAAACGGTTCATATATGGCAATTGTCCACGAAAAAAAAATGCAAACAAGAATTGAAGTTAAGCATTGTGATAAACATCGTTAAAAACGCGAAACTGAATTCCGTGAATCAATGCAAAAACTACACATAAACTGAAAACCTTTAAGTTGAGAACTCCAAAAGCGAACTGCTGACAGTTTCAGGCAACCTTAGTTGTGGATTTATAAATAAATTAAAATGCCCTTCCTAGGCAAATTTTAGTAGTAACAGAGCGCAAAACATTCCGCTTTCTGGAGTAAAATGCAGTAAGGACATAGAATTAATCATAACGTTTAAGATGTTCTAATTACGTTTGCAAAGTTAAACTGTCTTTCATATACTTTGTTAATAACATTCATGTACAACATTGTTTCTGCATAAAGCACATGGAGGGCAGTTTACATTAGTTATGGAAGAAAGTTAATAAACTATTGACTACTTCTGGAGATAGCCTTTCTGTGGAGAAACTGAAAGAGCACAGTAGTTTCCATCAGGTAATATGTTAGTATAATTTTGACAATACATTACCAAAGCTATTTGAAGGGGCCCCTTTCCACTTCTAATATTGCAAAGCTATGATGAATTTCATTCAACCTAAGAGCTATGTCACAGGCATGGGCACCCATAGCTCTCAGGAAAAGGAGAACATTGTTTAGACAAATGGTTTTCTTTTTTTAAGAAAGGGTTTAAAACTCTTTATTTTAGTAAACATTCTAAGTTTTTTACTGAGTCAGAACAGGGTTTGTTTTATAGCTACTAAAATTTGGCATTTGTAGATAAATGGCAACAGGCAAAGAAGAATAAAGGGAAAAGAAAGCCTTGTAGACAATGCAGCATGTACAAACAAGAGATAAGAACTAACAGACATGTAGTCACATCAAATGGCCTAAATATAAACACCCTCCCTTTTTAAAAATTAATAGCTCTTGACTTTTCAAGAATTATTTCTGTTTTACACAATAATACAGCATATTCTCTTCTTTTTATAGATCTCATTTCCAAGGGTGAATTGAGTGAGGAGCATGAAGAACAGACCCTCCAATTTTGAAACATATGTATTCTAACTAGCCATTGAGGCTTAGCAGATGGTTTGAGGAAAATACACAACTGTCCACTTCTGGCAGAAGATAGCCGTTCTGTGGAAAAACTCAAAGAGCAGAATAATGCATCAAAAGGGCACCTTCAACTCCAAATATCATGAAGATACATACTTCATCTCTTTCAAAGACCATATAACAGAGTACTAGCAATTACACATCACTTTCAACAAGGGAAACTTGTCTGCTCATTGCTCAAAATAAAGCACGTCCTAAAACACGTGGCATTCCTTTTTTTACCGATGGAATATGGGCTCTTATTTGGGGGAAAATACTGTAATGTCATTGGAGGAATCATAGTGCAAGTACTCTATTTTCATAACTTTCAGACCAGAAATAAAATTCCCTTTTAAGCAATTTTAATATGTACACAAATTAAGAAACACATGTACATGTCACCAATTCAGTGTACTACACCTATTGCTTAGAGACCGCCAGTTGTCAGTACATAAGACCAGTTCTGCTTCTTTATGTTAATAACAGTACCATTGAACACAGCACCACTACCAGTACAATCTTTGCAGTTGATACTAGTATCGTTATTACTAACAGAAATAAACATCAGATTAAAAATCCCATAAATGATGGTTTAGACAAGTTGGATGATTGATTTGACAGAAATAATCTGATAGTAAACACTTTGAAAACACCTACCTGAACTTCTACCTGAGAGTCAAGGATTTTAAGCCCAATATGGAACTGCATGGCTCTGAAATATTTCCCATACAAGAAGCAAGATTTTAACGCTTGTGTATCCAGGATTAGTTAAAAAGGCAAACACAAGTAAAGAGAATAGTAATCTGAATTAAGTGAGCTACACATTACGTATCCTCACATACTACAAATGCGTAGACGTTCGCACTGCCTGCTGCCTATTCTGGGGAAAGTATACATGTAGCTCAGACATTGTTCTCAACTCACACACAGGAGAGATCTGCGAGAGTAATAGAAAGAGCAAAATCAGCTGACGGTGCAGACCACTCTTCCAAAAACATTTTTTTCTACCTCTTGAAAACTTCTACATATTACAAGTATGTAATGTTGTACATGTAACATTAATTTCAACAAAAATATGAATGTCCATTATTGTGCATAAGACAAAATGAAACTATGTACAAAATGTGCATACTTCTGCCTTCAAAAACAAACCATTTAACCTAGGCATTCAACAAGTCTGTCAAGAGAAAGAAGATACAGGAAATCTGTCTTCGTTGAGTAAGACTCCACAAACCACCTTATTCAACCATTGCTTTTAAGCTGTATCTGACTTTTGGAAAGAAACAACAGATTACAGGGATCTTTGTAAAAGAGATAAAAACTAATGTAAAATGTGTCAGTGAAGTTCTGTATTTATATAATTTACAACAATGCAAGTGTGGGTAAGAGTCTAGAGCAAGTTGCCAAAGTTGCTTAGTGATATTTATGTTGGTAATACCTACCATGAGTGGTGATAGGAAACTAAGGTTGTGGAACAGATGATTTGTGCAGCTGATACCAATGTGGAGTTCATTACTTTCCTTTTGAAAATAACACTGTGGCTATACAATGTGTGGTAGCAACACAGAATCACATGATTAGTAGCAAAACATCGGAGGGAAGTCAAGCCAGTATTGTGGCTTCAGATTTCTTTACCAGTATTTCTCAACAGAATGAATGCTAACAATACTACTTTAGATGTTGCTTGTTTAAACATGACATAGTGGTAAATTACTGTTTAAATAGTGTGCACATTTAGTTTTACAGCAGTTCCTTATCAGTGAACTTTGCAAACTTGAAAGAACGTTCGACGTCTATATGTTATTCTTGTGTCCATAACAATAAAATGTAATTATCGCAAATGGTTCAGTATTGCATTTCAGATGTATACTCCATTAATGACAGATGATATGCACACTAGGAAATATACTATTGCATATTGGTAGTGACTAGTCAGAGAAAATGTCAAATGTTTGTAAAGCTTATGCAGCTTTGACTGTGGGGTCATCAGTCCCTAAACGTACAAGCTATTTATGAACTAGCTTATACGAAAGACGGCGCAAACATCCATGCCCAATGGGGGATTCGAACCCCCAACAGGAAAGAAAATGTCTAACTATTGTGCAAACAATACCTAGACTACACAAATTGGCATAAACCAACAAACCTGTAACTTCTCCACATTTGTTTTCGTAGCATGTAATGAATTCAACCGACGAAATGTAGAGCAGTTTCAATTGAAAGCTCTTGTCTGGTTAAACAGTTTCAAGAAAATGTAACAATAGCAACTCTTGTTCATAAATTTCTTGTTATCTCAGAAAAACTATGAAGGCCTCCATCAAATTTTGTACACATATCAAATTATGCATTTTTACCTTACCTGTAAAGATGTCATATACACAATCTTACCCATTTTGGACATCAAATGAAGGCTATATATGTTTTTATTTGGTTACAACAAATAACTTTTAGTTTAAGCATTTGTAGCCATACTTGCACTTTTTCAATGACTGTAGTTTCTGTATTGCAAAATAGTTACATGTGATAAGCATTTTCTTCAAAATACCAGTGTTACAGAAAACTTCCTGATCAACACTGTCACCAAATATATATTTTGTGTAAGTCACAACTTTGTACTGAAAGCTGTAAATGACTTGAGACACTAACAAAGATTACATTTTAATTGTTACTCAACTATAAGGAGTAGGCCATATGAATACCGAAACACTAACCATTTAAGTGCTCCTTCCTATTAAAAAATTTGTTAGGCATTTTGTTAATTGAAGGCATTCTGTAAGGAGAATAACAATCTTGAATGAGAAAGGGATGAACAGAAAAAATATACTTTTTTCTATTAGAACTTTATTTCACAAGAATACAATATTTACAGTCAGGAGATTAACCTGCAAATAAACATAAAAACACTACTACGGATTCTCTACAATATGCACATAAGGTATCAGCTACTACACAGAGAATACTATTTAAATAATATTGTAGGTTAGCATAACTATTGCCGTAATAAGACATGCCACACAAACCATTTCTATATGTAAGACATTTCTCCACATTCCAAGGACAATTATCCCTCATTATGTTACAAGTAGGACTGTAGTGCCATTTTATTTCATTGTATAGTATGTGTGCCATGACAAAATTGTAGCCATGACAAAATTGTTTCACCTGGTGTGTAAGACGTATGAGACAGGTGAAGTACCCTCAGACTTTAAGAAAATTGTTATAATCCCCATTCCAAAGAAAGCAGGTGCAGTTAGTTGTGAATCTACAAAACCATCAGTTTAATAAGTCATGGTTGCAAAATATTAACTCGAATTATTTACAGAAGGATCGAAAAGCTGGTAGAAGCCGACCTCGGGGAAGATCAGTTTGGGTTCAGGAGAAATGTGGGAACTCGGGAGGCAATATTTACTTTACGACTAACTTTAACATGTGGCATGGGTCCAAAAAGATACATACCTCATCATTACATAACGGATGCTTAAAAGAGGGTTTCATGTTGGCCACTGAAAGGGAAGCACCTAATTTTTCAATCATTGCAGTATTTACATGTGTTCCGTCAAAAGTCACGGATATCACCTCAACACCCACATCAACTGTAAATTTTAGGGCCTCAGTTAATAGATTACATTTCTCAAGAGCAGTTAGCCCATTTACTAGAAAGTAACCAATTGGAAGCTTCCAGTTACCATTCACAGCAGTTACCATAAATGTTAGGGCCTCATTTGCAACAGGGAGGTTGTCATGGTCGAGTTCTGCTCCATAATCCACATACCCAACAAATTTGTTATCACGGAATTCAATATGTTTCCGTATAGAAACTTCATCAAACGACATCGCACATAGCAATTTCTTGCCACTGTTCAGGAATTCTTGACTCTTCATCCGAAGAGCCACTGCTGCCTCTTTACTAAACCCAGGATTTCCATCTACTACACCATACCACCTTCTCAGCGTTCATGGATGTGGCAGACACGTGTGGAAGTTTCTTCTTACATAGTTATAAGACTTGCTGCTGTAAAAGTTGAGAGTCAAGGCGAATGTCCGAAGAGCTGGTGGGTATTTTTCTCTCGTCTGACCTCCATTGACGCGGTTCAACAACTCTGCAGTACCTGGTGGCAGCATCTGAAAACAATATGACACTTTCAGGAAAGAACTGTAGGAACAAAGACATCACATGCCAAACATTATTGCAAAATTCCCCTCCAACCATTGTCTGTTCTCCCATTTCCCTCAGTGTTTATACTAGAACTCTGTAAATAGGTTACAAAAATTTTAATGAACATATGCATCATAAGGCGCTGGTACTACAAGTAGAGCAAGCCCATTTTCAGATACCAGTAAATCAATTTGTTAGTACATTACTGCAATACAATGTGTGTGTGTGAGAGAGAGAGATTTTTTTGGAGGGGGCAGAATTATGCATAATAATTTTACTATGTCCTAAAAAACAAAGATGTAGCCTAACAAAATAAATTTGCCTACAGAAGGAATAAAAAAACACACACTGCTTGTACTGTATGTTAAATTTAACATCTTGATACTTGTCAAAACTGCCTACATTTGTGGTAACAGACTTGCTCACAGTCAAATATGCTACATGTATACAATCACCAAACAGGTACAGTACAAGACTAGATTTTGTAAAAAGGCAGTTTGGAATATTTTCAGTTTTACTTATAAGAAATTGTAAGCAATGCATGTAGGCCTATGTAGTAGCCTATCTTACCTTAAGTAAACTGCCCATTGAATCACTTATAATATTACTCTTTTGAAGATCGCTGATTAACTGATCCATATTCAATATTTTCTTCCTCATCCTATTGGCTGATCGCTGCAAATTTTTCAGTGCTCTGGATTTCTTCTTCAGCTGTTTTTTTGCGACACTTGCCACTTTTGTTGCTATACCAGGTATAGCCAAATCATGTTCTCTGAAATCTATATATCTAAAACGTTTGATTGTACCTTCAATTACTTCAGAGTGTTGTAAACTAACTGTAAAAGAAAGTACCAGCACACTAAAAGACAATGTCGAGAAAAGACAACAAATTTCTACACTTAGGCCAAACCATATTACGACAATATTAATTCCAATTAATACAGTCACAATTTCACTAAGTAAATAGGAGCAATGTAAACCTGGTACTTACGAGAATTATAAGAAGACTCTGCACATGAAGTTTCCTCCAATGAACACCTCTCACTGGGAGGCTTCCGCAATCTGGGCCTTTTCGCTTTAAGATGTTCAGGAAAATCAAATATTGTAGGTACAACACAACTACGAAGCCAATTCCCTCCAGTTTTCTCTCTGTCGAAACAATTTTCTTCAAAATGCTTCGAACAGAGTCTTGTGTGGGCAGTTGGCTTGAAATCTTTCCTTTTCAATACCTGTACCCAGAGTTGCCGACGTCCTTCATCCTTAGGAAACCTACAGAGATGAGTAAAAGCACGTTCGTGACCTAATATTTCAAGACATAATGTTAGACTGTACAGTGCTGCTGGATACACATGCTTCACTTTAAACCGGTAATTTATGTGGCAGTGCATTCTTTTATATGGAAACGATACATAGAATGGTTTATCAGAGTTCAGGAAATGCCGTTGCATTAAAATAATTATACTTACACGTGAAATTTTACGGTACTCCCCTTCACAAATCGTTCTGTACACCCGTAAGCACAATACGACACAACCATGTTTTGCCAACACTCACGTGATATAGCTGTGGAGATGTTGGTGCCACGAAAATGACGTCATGCCCAGTCTACCTTTATCTATGGTCGAAGGTTCTGACTCAGTTTCCGGCGAGTAAGTGTATCAGCGCGCTCACCTGAAGACGGCAGCCAGTTCAGTTGACGATGGTATCCGGCCGAAAACTAGAGACGAATATTATCAGTTATTACGCAACCACATACAATAAATATGGTCTTACGGGCCTGAAAAAGTGCAAGAATATGCTGTACTCTATTTTTAAAATAATTCACGACTGAGTCCACTCCCATGAACCACAGGCATTGCCTAGGTGGGGTGGCTTGCGTGCCGCAACGATACAGATAGCCGTACCGTAGGTGCAACCACAGCGGAGGGGTATCTGTGGAGAGGCCAGACAAACGTGTGGTTCCTGAAGAGGGGCAACAGCCTCTTCAGTAGTTACAGGGGCAACAAGTCTGGATAATTGACTGAGCTGGCCTTGTAACATCTGCTAATGTGGCTTTGCCACACAGTTACTGCGAACGACTGAAAGCAAAAAACTACAGCCGTTATTTCTCCCGAGGACATGCAGCTCTACTGTATGATGGCATCCTCTCGGGTAAAATATTCCGGAGGTAAAATAGTCCCCCATTGGGATCT